>JAAAKL020017687.1:0-10511 GCA_010016065.2 Carybdea cf. marsupialis auct. non (Linnaeus, 1758)
TGCGGATGATGACGAAAAAGAAAACGCCCAGCTGGAAGCAGAGTATGGGTAGGCCTAAGAATACGGGTGAGGACAAGAATAAAAAAAGAGAGGAATGACGACATGGATACGAATAGCAATATCAGCAAGGGCAAAGATAAGAGTAAGAATAAGAACCATTAAGAAGAAGATAAAGATATGATTCTGAGGAAAAGGAAAGAAATGGAAGAAAAGAAAGAGGAAGATTGTAGCAGAGGCGAGGAAGACTACACTAAGAACATAAGTACTTGCAGTTGGGTCCTAACGAGAATGATTCCAGTTTTACTTGAATCAATGGTATTTTCAATTCGATACAAAGAAACATCATGAAACTCTTGATGGACGCACTAGTGTTGTAATGTCATTGCCGTTTCGCATCCATGCAAAATTTGTCACCGGCAAAAGAAGCGATGCGCGTTGAGAACTGCTGACCAAACGTACAGACGTGAAAGCTTCACCAGTCTGCACAAACGCTTGGGAGAGTAAAAGGTATGAACATTCTTGCTGACCAGTCACATTTTTCATATACATTATCTTACAATTAACTAACGACGCAGCCGGTTGCTTTCCATTATGCTGGGTCACAACTTTCATTCACAGCACAATTGCGACTGGTTTTGGGAAATCTCTTACCTTCGGGCCGTAAAATGCTCCATCACCTGGATTCAACTCCCATTGCTCACCAAATTCGTTAAGAGCTCTTTCCAGTTCCTAAAAAGTATTGTAGCCAGTAATTGCTATCTCGCACTAAACAATACATTCCTTTATACCACACAGTGGTATATATCAAAAGATTCTCCGAAACATACATGAATTTATATTAGAAAGCTATCTGACATTGACGATCAAAGCTGATTTAGTACAGCAAGAGTACGTGGACATATACTCATTAATATGATCCTAGTGTTCTTCATTACCTTACCATAAAATGACTGTATTTGTAAGATGCATCCATAAAGATCAAACGGCATCAAAAATAGGTAGCATTAACATATTACGTGATCAAAACGGGGCAGTGGGGGGTCAGAAATTTTGATGCTTGATTACGAGGCCAGGAATGTTATCGCGAATGTCAATGTACGTAAATTAGAAAGAAAATGAACCGGTTATTCTTGTCAAAAGATGCTTCTCAAATTTCCAGCCTGCTAAACTAGCTATTACCAACCAATACCAGGTAGAAGTCTTTATAAAGGTTACTTGAGTATGCTTTTACAGATCACGTAAAGGAGCTTTTATGGGTGACTTGAATATGCTTATCGAGGTCACTTGAAAACACTTATAAAAGCCACTTGAAAAAGCTCATCAGGTTACTTATTACATCTGGTTCTCTCATCGATCAGATGATAGTTGATAATCCCTGACCGGTTACTTGATAATTGATGTTTGATCGCCTTTCCAATGCAGTCAGAATCTTTCATTTAGTTTGGCTCCTGCTTGATTGTTTTACAATTCTTGTTATGAAGCCAACAACTTTTACGAGGAAAGGTTAATAAAATTGAGCTTTGCATGTGGAGTATTTCATATTTTAAAAAGTGGGGTCATATGAGACATGCTATTGGTACGAATGCATTTCTGCAGTGGCGATAGTGGTCATCTACTGTGGTGTAGTGATACTATGGCTTCCATTATGTTAAGTAAAACCAAAGACAGAGAGATACAAAACCTCTAGTGAATTTTTAAAATACAACAACGAAGGAGGGGTATTAGCTTGTCCACCATACGGTCCACGTGCATGGTTCTATTGGATATAAGATATGCCTCGACCCTTTACGAGGTGTTTACCATTCTTTAACTCTATCTCACATAAAGATGAAAATACACCTATTTACGCCTCACAGAAATCTCTTCGCACCTTCCTACAATTAGATTGCCACCAACATTTCTGAAGGGTGGGTTTAAAGTCTTATAAAATGCAATCAAACAATGCGTTTGTAATGAACGATACCATTGAGCGACAGAAAATTGAGTGATCATATGCATTGGTTCAAATGGATGGATTCAAAGAAAACCTTTACCTTTTCTGCTTCATTCCACATTTCAATGTCACCCAAGTATTTTTCCGGTCGGGTAGACAAATGCAACTTGAAAGTGAACCCAAAAATGGAATAAACTGTTTGCAGGAAATCCAGACATCCTTTCATCTCGCTGCCGATCTAGTTAACAAATAAATGAGATGTAATTTACTTCACTTCTCCATGTAACCCTTTCTTCTCGGTTGTAAGTTACATGTACAATAAAATCCTATGAACTGGAAGCTTTCTCATGGGGAATAGCACCAACATTTATTGTAAATTAAGGCTCAGCCTCAGCCTGTGTATACAATGGAAACTCATGTCATGCAATTCTACGACTGCTACTCCTTGAAAAGGACGCGAGTCTTTGAAAAGAAATATTGTGGTGTTTGGAAATACTACGAGATAACCTCTGCAAATCCATCACAAAACTTAATACTCGAAATTACTACCTTGCCTACTATCGGCTTCTAAATTGCAGACCCAGACACTCAACAATAAAATATCAATGCTTTGGCTAAAGTCAGATGCTACAGGACTACAATCCCTGGCGATTGTCGTAAAGTTGACGGTCAAAGCGATCCATCCTTAACAGGCGGAAAGATTATAAAAATCAGGCTAAAATGAACTACGGTAGCACTACTAGTTGCAGGGTTTTACATGCGATACTCTTTGACTCAGTACCTACAAACAAATGTAAAAGCATAAAACAACTCATATAGCCTACTCAACAACCCGAAAGCAAATATAGCGAATTAAGCTCGGTCAATCGATAAGTGGTACTTCTGTAAGTAACCTACATTGCAACAGATTGTTATTTCACTTCACAATATATTGTTAAGTAATGTTCAAAATGAAAAAATCCCACTAACAATACTCAAGAAAAGCCTCATCACGAGAGGAGCAGAAGTACCATAGAAGTTATTCTGAGTTCTTGTAATATGAAGACATACCTGTTCTAAAGTGCAAAAAATGTGGGCATCATCTTGCTGAAAGCGTCTCACTCTTGTCAATCCAGTTAAAGTACCCGAAAGCTCGTTTCTGTGTAGGACTCCGAAGTCTGCCATTCGCAATGGTAACTCTCTCCACGAGCGAGGACGATGATCGAACATTAGGCTGTAAACAAAAGAGGGCTACAACTACATGGGTACACTTTTATTAGTTCACATCTTAAATGAATCCATCAATCAACCCATCAATGAATCCATCAATTAATCAATTAATTAATCCGTCAATCAATCAATCCATCCATCCATTCATCCACCAATCAATAAATAGATAAGTAAGTAAATCAATCAAAAAATAAACCATCCAATTCTCAACCAACCAATGAAATACATCAAAGACGTTAGTATATAAAATTTAAAATAAAATGATGAATAATATCAAAAAGTTTGTTGCTGGCAACAACAATATAAATCCTGACGATTTTGCACCCTGTGGAGTGTAAAACGAAAAAATCGTTTAAGTATCAAAAGGTTTTCGCTACTTCGAGCAGTTTTTAAAGACTTGAATAAACTACAGATTTTAACGAAGACCAGCTCATAATATTAATAAATGAACGATCTTAACACATAAAAAATAAACAATAATCAACGAATACATGATCTGCTAGCTAACGATTTCTCGCTTAAATGCTGGACTCTACTGATACATTAGATAAGAGAGGTCTTCAAGTTATATCTCAGCTCTGTTCTACACAACTTCATTGAATACATAAGGTGATGTACAGTACCTACCAGTGACCTGGGCAGTTCATTGGTTTCAAAGCGTACTTCTCCTTTTCAACCTCAAACGAGAACATGTTGCCCTGCGAAAGGAAAGTGGTATATTTTAAAAGTAAAATACGTCAGCATAACATCGAAAACACGTCCAGAGACTTAATTTATATAAATATATCAACCAGTGGCAAACACTGGCGCAAAGCAAGGAGTTAAGAGAGGTCGCCCCCAGTGAAGTTAACCAAAATAAAACTGTGTGATTTGCAAATTTGCTAGGCGTCGCTAGTAAAGACAAAATAAGTTCGGGAAGAGAATTTAATTACATTCACGTTGATCTTAGAGTTCATTCCTTATTGAATGGAGTAATGGTCATGCCCTTTTGGATAAGTCAAAATGTTTCTCGAAAGATCTAGATTGAATGGTAAGCATGTCAACATCCTTTGGATTGAATATAACTTGTCATGATGGTCAAGTTCGCAGCTGTTATCATTCTATAAATTTCTGTCTGGTAACTGATACGATTCTCTGGGATCCTGATGTACATAGTTACAATGCTACGATATCAATGGATAGGGTCTTATTTCACTTTCTAAGTTTGAATAGATACTAGAGAAATAGAAATGTATGTCATCAACGCGGTTATTTCTTCTCAATTCACTTTCTGTATGAAACAAGACGTCTGGCAGAGGAAAGTTAGTATGTAATACAGCGGACCTTTCTGGGATTCCTAGAAGGTTTTTACATAGTCCTTCAAAGGTGTTTTTTAATTGAAAAAACAATTATAGTTCTCGAACTATATCATCAGGTGGGAGATCTTTCACAATTTTCTACGCAACCTTGAGCCATTTTGATCAGACGCCGAGATATAAGGAAACTCATAAATTAATAATCATGATCCGACATTATTTCCGCTGATTGAAAATGTACATTAAAACTGCAAGCTTAGGCACTTTTACTGAAACTTTATGATACCTTCATATGACGCACAACATTTCGTTATTTACATACAAAGTTTATGTCCTGATTCGGCTCCCACAAATGACAAAGGTATCATCTTCAGGTATATGTTGTATTTTCTTGGACCTAGATTGATGCCTGCTAGTAATCAAAAAAATTGAAATGTCCTTTGGATGCTTGACCCCTCACCCATGGGGTTGATAAATTCAACTACCTGAGAATGAGGAGGACCCCGGTTAATCCATAACATTGCCGGCTGTTCAGCTCTGCAACTGAGCTTTTAGACCTCCTTGATCTGCAGCACCCACTCAATCCTTAGCTGTTGGTGATTGCAATCTAAAGTATGCATATCAAGACCTAACTGGAAAGAATCCACTGTTTACGGGAGGCCTACGCATCCTGATTCCTTTCAGAATATGGGCAGATTATATAAACTATGTGCTAAACACGGTAAATCAGTAGGATTACTGACACTATTAAATCGTTCTTCAACTGAGTTGTCAGACTTCCTGATCATAAAAGTAAGAGCCAATCACTCTAAAGCATGCCACTCTATCGAGTCTCTGCACTTAACGTAACTAATTCATTGTATTCAGCTAATTTTCTTCCCAGGAGAAGATTTCTTTTTCTCATCCCATCCCTACAAAAGTACAATTCATATGTGTTGGCTTACAGGTTAGAAGCAACTTATTTGGTTAATAGCATAATCGATATATTTCTGCCAGAGCAGTTCACAGGAGCACAGAAAAAGCAGGGTAAGGTGCACTTTCGTGCTTATGTTTTCCGGGTCTACGACACAAGAAAGCTTGACGGGAAACCCTTCCCTTAATTGCTAGTTAACTAATTAATTATTCTAATTAGGATTAATAAAATAGCAAAATTATACACATATTAACTCTAGGCCTCGGTGTATGCATTTGGGTAACATCCACCTTAGGAAGCGTCCAAACAGGGAGCATATATTCCATGGCCTTGGCTTTGCATACAATACGTTTTGCCCAAACCAAATGGCAGATTTTTCGGTTACAGAAACTCAATATTCTGTTAACAAACCGCCTCGTTGATATTTCGTAATATCAGGTCGCAACCTTTAATAAAGCCGCTACACTACGTCATTCTGCTACTTCTGGACATCGAGATACGCATGGAAAATAAGCATTTACGCGTAGAAAGGGCAAGGAACACAGTCAAAACAATTTGATGGCTATTACAAAAGCCATTCATACCGTGCAGGTGCCACTAAATGCGGTAAATGTATCCCAAAATAATTGCACTCACTGTTTGTTATGACTACTACTCTTACAAATCGGAGAACGACGTATGAGAACTATTTTTTAAACAGTTCTAGAGGGGATGATGCCAAATTATAAGTGCAAGGTGTGGGATTGGAGTTCATTTTCTCCAGAATACGGGCGCAAACTGTACGAAAAGCTATACAAGCGTTGATGAGGGTTGATTGTTATGACTATCTTGTATCATGACTGCATGGACTGTTGTATAAGGGAAACAAGTAAACACGTAGCGCGTCAAGACGTGTTAGATTCGAATACGCCTTACCCATATAAGTAAGGTTCACAGAACAAAGAAACTACAAAAGCGTTTGAACGCATTATCATGATACGACTCCTTTTTTAATGCCAACTGTATATTCTTTAAGCCCCTGAATAAAGTTGAACGCCTAATGCACCGTTGATTCTATGGGAACCCAAGGGATAAAACATACATAAATTATATTCAACATGTAAAAACATTTACGAAGGCATACTTTTACTCCAATAAGTTTATATTGCGTCCCCCTCCTAGATTTATAAAAGGGCACCTTTGTGATATAGTCAGTTCCATGAGCAAATCCCAAATTCCAACCCCAAGGCTGCCGAGATCTATGGAAACAACTTTAAATTGTGGGAAAGAGATTAGGTAGCAAGAACCGTATTATAACGATGTGATGGTGACAGACTAGTGAAGGTGCAGGAGTTACGATCAAGGGTTTCCAGTTAAAGTGTTTATATTAGTATCAGTTTGATGCTAAACGTTCTGTTACCATTCACAGCGACCAAGGAGTCCTTGAGAAAAGTGCTATACTAGCCAAATTTTTATACCTCCTAGCTTTAACCTAATGCCCTTGAAGACCTCAACATCAAAAACGACAAAACAAGTCAGCCATGTTGTAATGCTCTACTATTTCTGCTGTCCATCTCAGATTTTAAAATCGATCAACATGTAGAAAATATCAAGGTTCTCACTGAGTAATGTTGCCAATGTCCAGATGTTTCCCATAACTTTGTACTGTAAATATTTGGAGTGACAACCTCCTGAAAACCCCGACGATGATACTCCGCCTTTAAAATCAAGAGCATGAATCAATTAAAATTGACAACGACAATTATGGAACAGTATTTCAGAAAAACATTGGGTAATCACTTAACGTGATAAAAATACCTGCTCTCTCAAACAATTAGCTACTTTGTCTTGCAATCAGCAACTACGAAATACGAAGCTTGTGTCTAAGTGCAGACAAAGATAAGCGACTACCACACTAGTGAGAGTCAAGCAGCATAAAAGTTTAATATCTAAATAATATACAAACTATACTAAATCAAGGTACTCTGTGTGTGCGTGTGTGTGTTACGGGTAAAAAGACCACATAATTTCGAAAATCCATAATTGTGCAAAGAACTAGCTTGCACTACAGAAAATTATCTTGTGTACGTAGGGAATAACATGGATGGTACTAGTGCTCCCTTCTGGAATTGGTACTTGCGTTTTCATGCAACATTATCAACTAATCGTACCAACCTACTAATTCAGTAACAATGTCCGCTTTGCCATGTCATTTAATAATAAAATTTTACACCGTCATAGCTTTATCATCTACTTCCAATAAAATACTTTGATCCTTTATGAAAACTTCAATCAAAGGTGTACGACTTTCACTGTTGCTGTGGGGTAGACTCTGTTTCTCTTCCATTAAAAGGGAAATCCCACATTGGCAATTTTTAACATTAAAACTCTTACTAGATGGTCCAATAAAATCATCGGAAAGTTGAAAGCTTGGGATTGGATAAGTAAATGTCGTCCAGTGCAGTGAAGACACAAATGCATCTCTCAATTTTCAATAGCATCTATTTAACAACGGGATGGCTCAGTGGTTTGCCTGCAGCTTTGAGTGCAGAGTGCAGAATCTCACTCAGGGCGATTTGAAATTCTGCATGTTTCATCAATTTGTAAACTGAGCTATCAAGCTGGCGGGTCATCCTTCCGGGGTCGGCAAATGGGAACCAATTCTCTGGGGTCAAATTGTGGAAACAAAAGGATGAGGAGTGGCGCCCCTCCATGCCTCCCTGCCTTCGGGCAGAAGCCATACGAAAAGGGAGCTTTCGGATCACCCTCGACTGTGGTCGAACAATTTGATTTTGATTTGATTTATAAAGGCTGATTCGTCAGCTGCTTATATATGCTTTCAACAAACATGGTCATAGATACTGCAGGTATTTCACCTCTATGGGGTAACTTTCAAGACACTTAAAGATATTGTCACATGTTGGGTACTAAATAGGTTAGACTAGAGACATTTTGGCTTTATAAGAAACATAACATTGTTTCCCGATGACGATTGTGATAAAGAAACATCCAGGGCAAATTTTGGCTTTTCGAATTCACTTTTACCACTTGATTTTTTAAAGATATCACAAAACCTAACGTTCATATACCTTGTAGGAGAGATCAAAATGAGTACAGGATAAATGAGTTCAGCTACATCTTAATAACAGTTGGTTTCTTCACCTAAATTGCCTTCTAAAATGCTTTCAGCAGTACAGATGTCAAATAATCAAAGAAATTTTACTGTTTGTTACGACAAAACATGGATATGCATAGTCTTTGCACAAGTCGTATTCATTTACCTAAACTTCATTATCTTTGTAAATGCGCTTAAGAAATATCTTACTAAAAGGGATCTCGCCTTCTATTTTGTTTTTCTCATGTGTATTTGTACAAGTATCTATAAAACGTCCTAGCGCTGTTCTTGCCAAATTTTAATCACCACTTCGCTACGAAATGGTATAATCTACCAATATTAATCCCTGTATGTCTTAATGCATACAAATCTATTCTGCGTCCTGGTGTCCTAATGACCTTAGAATATAGCATGAATAAGTCTATGATACTCAAGGATACTCAGAAATGTAAAGCATGAATGTGCAATATGTCTTACTCAACTCGAAATCAGACATGGTCAATTCCAACCCTTGAGGTTCTTTAACACTTCCTGTGGGATATCTAAAAATATGTACATAATACTGCCTGTACTGAACATTTTGACGACTTTCAATTCGGCCCAGGGACTGTTCTAAGATACATCGAAATGCTAGTACTCCAATGAGTCTTGCAGCCAATGTGATGGCTATAACTAAGGAACAGGGCCTATAGCTGCCTATGCTACTACCGGTGGCCTATAACCGCTGTTAGCTGATCGAGAGACCTTGTTGCAGGGAGACTAACACACTATGCTGTCCCAAGTGTGTCTCTTATAAGAGAATAGTACATTTCAACAAAACATGGGTGAAATCCTCTTTTTATGATTATCTGCCAATTCCACAATCGAACCTTGACCCAGTAAAATAGTGATGTTTTGAATAAAGAGTAACGGTCACCAAAAGCGACTTCCCTGCCAGCCATCTTAACAGGGTAGCCAATTCCTACTCTAAATCAATAACTCCATGTTTTTACAGGTAGCTGAAAAATGGTGGCATAGTTCTCCACAAGTATCATTTCAGCTACCATTATCAATCCTTACGCTCACTTAAACCAATATATTTCAAGTTGTCAACAATAACTTGGAGGCCCTCTTTTCGATACAAACGGGGGAAAGGTTACTCAAAACTACTGGTGACTTTGACCATCAGGTAGATGGAAGCCGTTTTGACCATAACACCTAGCATGGTTACACCATTTTCCTATTAGCATCAGCTAGGTGTGGCACGCTATTTCATATCAAAATCTTACCCACCAACCCTTGCTATTTTTTCAAAATTACAATATCTAAAAATTGCAGAAGGTTACCCACTGTATGATATTGGCTGTTACAGGATTGCACAAGTGCCAGGTTTTTTGCTAGATGTACTCGTTTCTAATTCGAAGCAATTTATGACTGCAACCTAAGAGCTATAGATAAATGTTACATATAAGGTACTTAAAGGTGAAAAAATAACATACTCGTATGAAATCGATCAATGTGTTGTAAATATATGCACCACGTGGTTGGAAAAAACAGCTTCCTGGACTTAGGTCATGAAAAAAGAACAGTTCCTGGTCCTGAAAATAAAAAGTAAAAATCAAATACATCAATCTGACACAAAATGGCCACATACTGAGTAAATGTAAATGTACATCAAGTGCTTCTCTTTTTGTTTGTCTGTCCAGCATTCATAGTTTTTAATAGACGCAGAAATATGAATAGAGCGATAGTTTGGGTAATTATTCGAGCATGAAGTAACATTGGCGTGGCCTGAGGTGTGCCCCCATGGTATGGGTCAAACGTAGTGCTAGGGCAGCCTTTTTACGCATTAAAGAGACATTCTCTGACAAAAAGAAATAAGACAAGACATGTTCCTTGAACCCTCAAAGGAAGTGTACCGGAGCTGGTTTGCGTAGCCAATCTTGTGGTATTACTTCTAAAGGCTTTGGATAGGGATAACAAGGACCTGACGAGTAAAAAATGGCCATCTTGGGAAAAGACAGCCTAAAAATAAATACAGCCATGGGTTGATCACAGTTGCCAAGCACATCTTACAATGGCCAGAAC
>JAAAKL020017688.1:0-10510 GCA_010016065.2 Carybdea cf. marsupialis auct. non (Linnaeus, 1758)
AAAATAATGACAATTATATGTCAGGAATTACAACTAAATCCATCCCAGATGTAGAATTAGTTTTTTTATTCGCATATAGAATTCATGCTAGTAGATTGCTTTAGAGAATCACTAAATGCCCTTATTTTCTCTAAGATAGCCTTTTTTTACCGGTTATTTTCATACAGGTTCTAGGATCAGAGCATCCTGACACAGTCATGGCTAGAAAATTGATAAGTGATTCGAGATTCTCACCTTTCAAGCGTGCTATGGCTAACACCATTCCAGAGGCGGAATTAGAAGATGTGAACAATAATGAGACAATAGCAGAGGAACCTGACAAGAAAGGAAGTGATGAACCTGAAGGGAAAGAAAAGGACATCGACAAAGATGTAATTGGAGATCACAATGAGGACAAGGAAGGTACCACAGAGGGAGAAAATAATGCACTTCGTGAAAATGAAGCAGAGGATACAGAGGGAAAGTAGATAAGAGTGACACGATAATGGCCTTTGGGCTAGCCTTCTTTAAAGCGTCATTAGAAAAAACAAGAAAGGCTGCTAGTAGATAGCCTGCTGATCATACCACAAATATGCTAATACAGTGGTATTAATACAAGCAGGCAATATCTGTGGCAGTGATATTGTAATCATGTTTAACCCTAACTAGCTAAAGATCCTGAACCATATTGTAGATATGAAGAACGGTTTATATCAGATTTCGAAAAATTAGAATGTCTCATATTTGTTGTTTATCATTGTCATATAAAGGAGGCGAAATGAGTAGCAATTCAACACGGGAATCTGATCCCAAACGTAACGAAGATCGTTTTTGCACGGGAACCATACGTTTAGCATTAATCAGACTGGCTTGTCCACAAAGGTAGAGACGGAAAAAAGATGTATGAAGAAGATTTAATTTTATACTTTGTACTTCTCTTTTGATTGTCCTGACATTTTAATCGTGTAGAAAGACCTTGAAACTGAAGACTCGTAATTAAGGCTGAAAAGCTTTTGTCGTAACGCAAGTCATCAGAACCTAGCATCATCAACACATAATAAAAATGATGCAAATGATAAAAATGATAAAAGCAATAAAAACAATGAAAATAATAAAAATAGTAAAAATAAAAATAACAATAAAAATAATGAAAAAATAAAAATAATAAGAATAATAAAACTATAAACATAATAAAAATAGTAAAAACAATACAAATAATGAAAATAATGAAACTAATAAAAAAGTAAAAATAATCGAAATAATAAATAGTAAAACAATAAGAATAATAAAAGTAGTAACACTGGTTAAAAATAGTATCAAATAATAATGATAATATTTTGAATGCTCAATGTAATGAAAAGCATGAACGCTGATTACTTACGTAATCATACAAAACTGAAACTGTCAAAATGAATTCATTTTTGGTACCTATTCAGAAAATAACGGAATTTAAACGCTTAAGTGGCAGTTCGATCATGCCAGATAGCTAGGAGGAAGCACCAGACTTTCAAGGCTTTCGAGGCTTCTTTGGCTCTTCTTACAAAGACATCGAGAGAAGCCTGAAACAGGCAATGGATATAGCCATCGCTTCTCTTAACACCTCTCTCTTTAAGTAGCGATCCACTACAGTCATAGTATAGCCATTACTGGACAGCATCTACCAATCATAACTTGTAACTTTATAAAACTTAAATCTACTATAGATCCTCAGCGCCCTACAAGTCAACAAAGTAACGAGATTCATCTTTTGTTTAGAGGGGCAAAAAAGAGAAACAGCTAATACTTAAACTTTGGTTTTCTATATGAACTTATCACTATAGTACTTAGTTTTCTGACTAAAAACATCAAGAAAAGGAATATAGTTGTTCAGCTGATGTTCAACGTTGAAGGATGTTGAGAATAAATTCTTTCAAGAAACTGATCTGATTGAAACAGTAAAGTTTGGGGAAACACTCATCTATGTATGTAACACAATACTATAGACGGTGAGGTATTGAGCCACAAAATAGAGGACATTGAGGGTAGCCAAAAAATGTGATAACTAGTAGACGAGCAAGTAGCTATCCTATGAAAACACCATCTATTTGCCTGAAACTTAACTGATCTTGTCGCCATGTTCTTAAAATCAACAAATCCATTTCTGCTAGGGTTACATCCATTGATGTGATGGACACCACAAATGTTAATTACCTGGCATAATGGTGCCTTTCAAACAGAATAACAATGTCAAGGAACATACCTAATTGGTACGAATGTACGATACGAATACGAATATCAAAGCTAGATACAATGGTGCCCCGGTAACGTGACCATCTATTGAACCAGCTTCAAATGGTCATGTTCGCGAGGTAATCGCGTCAGTGAGGTTGCGACTTTTGGTGAATTCATCCACGGCAAAAATCCATATCAGCAGCAGTAAAAGGATTTGCTTTTACTTCTGACCTCGTAATTTGCCATTGACTGATTCCATCTCAGCCGTGTAATCGCACCTGTCTTCGGTCACCTGGCGGGGATTCGTTGCGGTCATGTTCAGCAATAAAATATGAGAAACAGTGTTACTATTATTATTGGAAGCATACATGTAATCAATAAATTTTATTTACATCTACGAGTTGCAACTTGTTTACATAATATAAATAACAGTCCTCACAATTTTTGATCGGCTTCGGCTGGCGTGGGCTGGTCGTGTTCCACAAGCCGAACACGCTAATTGATTATTTACGTTTTGTAATTAAGCCTGCGATTAGACTTCATGGTCGGGTTAGCGGGGATGAATATTTACTAGGGACTCACAAGCTGGTGGTCGCTGTCTGGTAATCGGGTTAGTGTATTTCAATGGAGAATAAAGGGGGAAAAGTTCGGTACCATGAAAAATGGTCACAGTGGCGAGGTGGTCGCGTCAGTGAGGTGGTTGCCAACCGGGGTTCCACTGCAGTTAGTTTGAACGATGAACGAAATAGATTTCTAAGAGCTTACTGAAATAGTAGGCAAACAGGAAGCAGTAGCTGTTTAAATATTTTCATATGACATGTTCCTCCATGTCCTCCTCTGGTCATGCCACTGGTTGGAGCGTAGATACTTTTTCAAAGCTAAAAGCACTGGAAATGAAGTCCTAGCCTTTAGTTTTGAAAGTACGGTTTAAGGAGCCACCTACCCTACAAGCACACGATCCGCTAGTCTCTCAAACAGTAACAGAAAAGTTCTTAGGTGCTACAAATATATGCTTGCGTGGAGAAAAACAGCACATATAGTTATTTCACCATATTTACATTTCAGAAGAAATAATAAAAAGGTCTGTTTATTTTACAGACCCACAAGTTGACCCAAGATAGTAAAACTACTTTGGCACTTAATAGCTTTTGACATCTGACACTCCTCAGAGACCACAAGTCGTTAGAATGGTGTATGTTGAAAGAGAAGAATGAAACTTATACCCAGCTTCCTTTTTACAAGAGCCAATCAGATAATGGGCTACCTGGTTACTTCTGCGTTTCTGCACCAATCGATGTCAGTTAAAACTCAATTAAACTACGAACTTGTGCAGACTTTGCAAAGCGATTTTCAACATGTGAGAATTTGTACTCGTCCTGAAAAATACTTTTTGCAAAGCATAGGCAACATGGCCAGGGTGGTTGGTGATACTTTCCCAATAGTTTGCATAAATATGCACTAAATATTATTTTTAGTGGCAATAACAAAGAAACGAATAAGATAAATTTGGATTAAACAGATCTGATAGTCTTGCCTAATAATCCCCTTCCTCTAAGTATGAAATAAATAAATACGCAATGGTCACTAAACAGTATGAAACAAGTATTTCTCTCCCCTTACTGTACTTGACCTTCCTTCTTCTGTAGAATGGTCAAGAATGTTAATTCTTCCTGGTCGTATGACCGCATAAGTCAATGTGTTTTTCTTGATCATAAATTAAACTAAATTCGTGCTCTGTTCAACTATGCATCAACTCAGTGCAATTACATACCATAGATGTCCCCCTACATGTCCTTAAAAGAAGGATCTTTTTCTCTTCTCGTCTTGTGCCTGGCATTGTCCTTGATAGCGCCCTCTTTTCCACGTTTTATGTTTTACTCTTAATCAGCTGTATGCAGGAGGATTTATCTGATAATATAGGAAATGTAGAAATTTGAAGAGGCATTTTTAGCACTACAAGATTTGTAGATAACCTTAATTAGCGGAATCATTTGTCAACCAGGGACGCGTTTCGTTGCACTCTCACCATTCTGGTTCCGTGAAAAGAAAGATATTTCAAAAAAAATCATACCTATTTATTAAAACCAATAACAGAGGGAAGAATAGAACTAAGAACTAAATGAAATTTGATTGGACAATAAATATACACAACAAAAAAGAGCGTGCCAATCTGAACAAACACAAATTCCTTCTCTCGACAAAGTGAAGGACTTTGTGTTTTTACGTATACTGCCTTCAGAATTTTTTGTAGGGCCTGTATAATCAATAGGCTTGCTCTTTGCACTGAACAGGACTGATGAGAGTGCAACGAAGCGCATATCTGATTGAAAAATGATTCCGCTATTTTAGGTTATCTACAAACACTACATAAATTCTCATTTCAAGCATCTCCATATAAACTCTTAAACGAACACAACCAAATTTAAGTAGGAATTAAAGCTTACTCCTGCTTTTATTAGTAGAATGACTAATAGCTCCCCGCATTTTATGATTTATCGTAAACTGCCCCATTTTATCTTTTTGCCAGAGGGCTGTATAGCTTACCAATATTTGCTACTGGCTCTGTTACCAATTTGTCACACTTTATAGCTTGCTATGTTATGCAGTGCCGTAACCACGAAATAATTATTGGGGGGGCTAAACCGGGCTTTCCATTTCCCATGGGCGTGGCCGAGGGTGTGGCCGAGAAAGGATGGTTTGCCTATGCAATGCTTTAAAATTGCCTTGTATTTAAGACCGGGATAACATAGTAGACTTCTCAATATATCAAGCAGAACATATTCTTACGCTTTAAGGCAACTGACAGTACGTAAACTCTGTGGACATTCTTTCAATCACCTTGAAAATTATTGGGGGGGCTATAGCCCCCCAGCCCCCCAGTGGTTACGGCACTGTTATGGATACTGAAAACCAAACAACAAGTACTATAAAATGTGCCTCAGACATGTTGCAGTTCACACTATCAATATTGTGTTTTGAGAAGAGAGCATTTGAAATGATAAGTGACTTACCATTTTAAATCTTCTCTTCTCAAAAACATTTTGCAACTTTTAATGGGCTGTGGACAGCATGAAAGGCTGGATGGCAGTCCTTTCATGGTCTAGCCACATGGTGCAGAGAGGCTGGTCTACAAAATTACGTGGGGATGGGTGTTGATATCCTCTGATGGAACATTGGGAACTAATGTGGCGACTAGAGATATAGATCATGTTATCTTTCTCTTGGGGGGGGGAGGGGGTCACCTAGCTGAGTTGGCAGAGCGTTCGCCACGAATGCGCGAATCACGGAATGGAATCCCGTTGGTAACATACTTTTCTATTTCTCTAGTATTCAAACTAATCATTTTATAAGAATTATTAAATTTGGAGTGGGATGGGTGTTTTTAATGGCCTTCTATTTTCAGGCTAAAATGTCCTGATACTCTTTCACAGGCACCATTATTTGTCTAAAATAAAGAAAAAGATAAGAAATGGTGTATAAGATATTCATGTACAAAGAAAAGTTTTACAAACAACACTCGCAGACTATCACATGTAATGCAAACCGAGGGAGGTGTGTGCATAAAAAATGAGATACTGATGATCCGTGCATGTTAAGTCACTTCTTATCTAAATGTTCTTTGGATCTTAATACAAGGGAGCCAAGGAGGTTTCTTTTGAAATTTTGGGCAGATCCTTGGATCGTGTTCAACTAAAATATTTCTTGAAAATGCTAAAGAAAAAGGTTCGTATCACTTCGTCAATGATTTGTATTAGATTGTCCTCAGAACTACACGCCGCCACTAAACAAATTTGTCAAAAAATGAGGCCTACAAACGTCGCTAACCTGTCTAACTTGATAATAAGCGACCATACGTAAGATAATGGTTACCTACTCAGGACTCTTGACATGTCACCTGAGAATACGTGGATTCGATTTTCATTTTCATTGATTATTTAGTCGCCTTCATGCATACATCACCTAACAAGTTTGACTCCCATGATAACATTTCAACATGGTTGCCTAAGAGATCACAAATGTAGACCAGACAAGGAATAAAACTGATAAAATAGGAGACCCGTTAGTCAACAGTCTTGTGATTCAAACATCTGATTAAACATGGTGGCGAGCTCGAGTATTTTGGCTGTCCGAGGTCAGATCATTATGATGAGCCTAAAAACTGTATTCAAAATGTCTTGGTTTGTCTGATAAAATCGAGAAGATGATGCAATTGATTAGAGGATTACATTTGCTTAGAAGGAAATAACTTGACATAAATTCGCTACAGAAGTTCATTTCAAAGGGATAACGATCTTCATTCGATTTGAATGAATCAACATCATGTCCATTCAACGGTCTAATCCGGAATTCATTGGTTTACACAAATTTGTAAGCGCCAAGAATCTTTCTATTGGCCTAATCTGACTCCTAATTAAACATTGATAGAACTTCTTTTTGCTTATTGAACTGGAAGAAATTTGCCACCTACCCCGACTTGACTTATTATTTCATATGGGCCATTTTTGAGTAGCTGTTAGATTGCAGTCTATACACCATAGTAGTAGTTGACCCACAGCAGCAATATGTATCTTTACCGTAAGCTTGTTGACTTGGCTCTATGGTAGAACGGCAGCTGCACCAAAAGAGCTGGAATTTCGGTTGTGACCTCCTTACAACTAACAGATCATTTAAGACCTTTTAGATTCGGGCGGCAATAAGAGGAAGGCAGGATGTTGCAATTTAAAGCCACGCATCAACAATCACGAGACTTAGAAATGTGCTCTCCTCTGAAGCACTTCTATGACAATAGTTGTTAAAACTGAAAGCAACTTTTATATTTTTACAATGGTAGGAAAAGTGCATTTCAATTTAAATAAATATGTATAAATGAACTTCATGTCTAAAGATGGTTCCGTAGAAATGTGGTATACCCTGAAACTCTCCAATGATATTTCTTTCCCGCCCGCCATACAACGGTATGTATTGAAACCATATATATGATTCATACACTTTTTTATCAATAAAGAAGATCAGACAAGAATATCTTGGTGGCCATTCATCACATTGTTTTTGTTGCGAATCCTTACAATGTTCTGCCCAATGATCACTCTCCGAATTGAAGCAGTGCTTTTTATTCACTAACCTAATATAAACTCTCTTACCCTGTAAAAACAGCTGGATAGAAGCAGATCAGTCATGGGATAGACTGAAGCCATAGAGCTATTAAATGCTATGAGGCATTTGATGAATGCAGCTGCATAGCTGGAGATCTGCTATGGCACAGAGTGAGGTTACGTGGCTATCAAATGCTATGTGGTGTCTAATAAATGCTGCTAGATAGAAGGAGATCTAATATGGAGTAGACTGAAATTAGACTGAGACTGCTGTCAGGTAGACTTGGGTTATTTAGCATCAATCGCTATGTGGTATCAGATAAATGCAGCTACTTAGAATCAGATCTGGTATGGGTTAGACTAAGGCTATCTAGCTATTAAATGCTATATAGTATCTAATAAATGCTGCTACCTAGAAGCAGATCTGCTGTCACATAGACTGAGGTTATATAGTTATCAATTGCTATGTGGTATCTAATAAATGCTGCTACATAGAATCAGATCTGGTATAGGTTAGACTAAGGCTACATAGCTATCAACTGCTATGTGGTAGATAGAACACTCTAATTAGTTTAAATGTAAGAAAATGCCCATGACATGAGTTGAATTTTCTTCGTACAAATGGATGAGTTATTCTTTTCATCAGGTTGAAGATATTTAATTGATTTTTAATCAAGATGATTGGAATTATAGATCTGAAAATGAATCAGAGACCAGGTGCAAAATTACTAAGGAGTCATTCGATTATACGTCTGAAGGAAAACCTAAGAATGGATAAATGCACGAAGCAAAGGATTTCAGCAGAAGCACTGATACTACTATCGAAACTGATCATGCTGCTACCAATGCGGAAAACCAGGCACACAAAGGCATACTCCAATGGGTATTACAAATTCTACAAACAAAGCGACTACACGAATGACTCCGCCAATAGAAAATAGAGGAACAATATTAAATGAAACCAAAGGGTCTAGAGAATCTAAAACCACGAACAACTGCGTTTGGCTAGATATAGAGGTCTGTTAAAAACCCTTAGGTAAGAAAATGAAACGCATAGAAACATAGTAAAAGCCACCATGCAGTAACGATTACGGCCAAAGCGAGGATTAAAATCTAAGAAGCCATGCCTTCCAACCTTCACGCATTTTGCGTGTTTTTCACGAATTTTTTTCACGATCACGCATCACGCATCATGCACGCATGATAATTCGCAGCTTATTTTCACGCATTTTAGAGAAAAGTCAGTAGGTAAATTGTTTATAAGAAAATGTCTTTCTCAGTTCAATTTAACACTCAAAAACTATCCAGCTATGCTTGCCATACATACAAATACAGAGATCACTCACAAAGTTTGGCTTTGGCAAAAATAGCAAGAAGTTGCCTCAAGTGCTGGGCTTTTTAGCACAACTTTTCAAACTGACTTTTTTGGTCTTTTGTGTCAGTTTTTAGGGATAAATGAGTGTTTTGTAACCATGGTGTCATTGTGTAGCATTTTAGAATGGATGAGCGTACGCTAACGAAGCCATAATCTGACTAAAATTATGGTACGGCACCCACTCAGGAACACTGATCTCCAAAAAGCACTGCATGGAGCATCTTGCGTCTCAAAGCGAAGTCAGTCGTTGGACACCAATTTAGTCCCCATCAGACAAAGGGTATAAAAAATGTTACGTAACATGATGGGCCTTCCCGCGCTGTTTTAGCATCTGAGGATTAGTATTCGTGGCTACACTTTTACGTCATTGGAAACAATGGGATTGGTGATAAGAAACCGAGTCTTCCACAAGTGTCAAAGCTTAATGCTACTGATGTTGATAACGTTAGTCACACAAAATCCCTTGGAATCACAATAAATGAAAAACCAAGGAAATGGAAGCGGGCTTCTCCTACTACCCGAAAAGAATTCTCTCAATAATTTGCGGCCTATGTCGGGCAAAATTTTGACCGATTCTTGAGTTATCTTTAGGTGTAAGGACGAATTACACACTTTTGAATGCAGGGCTAGAAAAATTTACTTCCCAAATTGATTTTGCTTCGGCAGACAGCTACCATAACAGGAAGTTATTTAGATTCCACCTGATTGATTATAGATGGGACTACAAAAATTCAAGTGTAACTCGCCTAATCTCCTTCCTTTAGGAAAGGATTACAAGTGGAATACAAAGTATTTAGGATGAGTCAGATCAGATCAGACAGCTATTAAAATAACTGTCTTGACGATTATAAGCTGAAACAAACTTTTCGACCCACTCTTGATCAGTGTTGGCCTTTGGTATTTTAAAAAAACTGAGATGAGGAGATTTCGTCTTCGAGTAATATAATGAGCAACCGACTATACAACAACTATGCATCCTCAAACAGTACATTTGAGACTATTTCGGCCCTTTCACTAACATATAAAAGGCAAATTTGAATGAAGTACCGATTTCCGTCGAACTAAACACTGTTATAAATTCGTGCCGCAAGTGACAAACCAGCCCGATATGCAGAACAATGCAGCCTCAACATCGTACTCTCATTTTACGGGGGCTGCCGATCTCTATGTTTCATAAACTCTGCTTTAGGAAAGGATTACAAGTTGAATACAAAGTTTTTAGGGTGACTCAGATCTTTGTCATCAGTGTCATCACATAAGGTCATTAAAATAGTCATGACAACTTTCGAGGCACTACCAGAATCAAATAGCGTAACAAGCTTACAATATTCACCAGCTACAATAATATCGAATAAAAAATCTTAGAGTGAAGTATTTCAGATGCAAGAAACACTAAGATATGGCTCATGAGACATTTATCAGCCCAGGGATAACAGAGTTACTTTACCTTGGAAGAGAAAGTGTCTTCCAGTCCCATCCAAGATATAAACTCGTCTCAAGCGGAAATAAAAGTTGGCAGGGTTATAAAGTTACGACCCACTTTTTAAAATTTCATTTCATGATATATGAGATTATGATAACGTCTGTAGATACACCAATGATGTCATTACAATTTACTCAATGAACTGGCAAATTGGACAAGTATAAAGGGTTTTCTGCGACGTCATCAAAGGTGGAAAATTCCTTCCAGCGGACAAGTTGAAGGCACTCCAATGTCAACAATACTATATTGCTTCCCTGTGAGTTATTACACGCTTTTTTTTTATAAGAAACTCTTTTATAAGAAACTAGTACTACGACGGACAAAACGCTAAGAAACTTTTAGTACTATCTCAAATCAAAAAGAATGAAT
>JAAAKL020017689.1:0-10510 GCA_010016065.2 Carybdea cf. marsupialis auct. non (Linnaeus, 1758)
CGAACTGCAGGGGGAATCTTTAAAAGGAAGCTTTTTGAAAAGGAGGCTTTTAGAAAAAGAGGCCATGGTGTCACCACACAGCCACAAGTTTACCTAAACACGATTTCGAACCCCACAGATGGAATTACCTTGATTATCCAAACTTAAAGCAAGCTTATCTTTTTAGGTTTTAGCAAACTATACAAAGAACTGGTAGCACAAGGTATTTTTAATGCAATTTACATGATTTGTGGCAAAATTAAAGTTTTATTTGCCCGTAGACGTTTTGTGATGTCTATGATTGACCCTCGGTTTATCTACAATGTCATAATTAGTGAGGTCTTTAAAATCTTTTGACAAAAATCCAACTCCTTTATTAATTTGAGGAAAAGTCTGAATGTCTGTCAAAAGATCGCATCAGTCGTTTGTAAGATATCTGAAAAGATACCGAGCCGCTTGTCAGCGAAGGGCCCGCTAGAATACGTCTATATTGATGCTAATGACTCGGAAAATGTTTGTCACTTAGTTATAAAACCTGGCAGGATTATTCATTCCTTCATTAGCTACAGAGAGATACGATTACGTTTGGAATCACAGCACAAATTAAAGTTGACAAGTGCATAAGCACCGTCGCACCATTCAATTTCAGTATGAGGTCCACTATCATAACTCAAAAATAGCTTAATTTTCAAGTTTAAACATTAAGGAAAATATAACAGTGCATGGAGCTATCTTACATGCACGTTAGTTGATTTATGCTAAATAACAGGTTGATCTTAATGTCCGTAGACATTTTGTGTTGGTTGTGGGTGACACTTAGGATGGGCGTATTACGACGTCACCATTAGCAACAGCGGAACTTTTTTGTCAATACTCATGAAAAAATCAAAAGAAAATCTGGAAAGTTTATAAGCGACTGTGAAGGCCATTCGTGAAATACTAGAAAAGATATAAGGTAGAGAAACTGGCCACTAGCTCTGGCCCCTCGCCTCGGTCCCGATACCCATTAATAAGCATACATCTGTATTTATATCAAAATACAAAATGTGGTGAATCTAAACCCAATTTTTTGCGGGGTCTTGTGATATGCGCCATTACACGAGGACCGCTTGGACCCCCCTTTGAACCCCTCTGTATAACTGAAAATTGATGAGAATCGAAAATTTGAATATTACATTTTTAATCTCTATCTTTGATAAACACATCAAAATTCTTTGGTTAGCATTACAATGCTTATATTATATGTCTTCTTTTGAAATATCTATCTTTTTCATATAGATATAGAAGGGGTCTGTAAGTAATTGAGGGCACTAAAATGGGGGTCTATAACCAGAGGGGTCTATAACCAGAGGGGTCTATACGTAGAGGGGTCTATAATCAGAAGGGATCTATGCTTGGAGGAAATACGGCATGAATCTATTAGTCTACCATAACTGAGCAATTTAGCTCTTTAAAGATAAAAGTACTGAATTGGGCCCGGACCTGGGCGCTTATCAAGGCAACAACAACTTTTAAAACTCAACAAAAAATTGCCAGACAAAGGAATCTTTTCAGCAATATCTTTGACTTCATCCACAACGAAAGTAAGCAATATAAGTGAATTACTCCAACACAGCAAAACCTCCGAAACCGTGACATGGAAGGCCTAGAGGCCTAGAAACGAGTCACAAGTCATTTAATTAGTTTAACTAAAAATCGCAACACTAGAAAAAAATTCCTTACGATTACTCAACAATTTGCGGACTGGTTAAGTCAGTAAACAATAAACGTGCCTTAATGTAAACAGCTTTACACGAGTCACTTGATTTATGATACTTTCTCAATTTTTCTTTGGCGTTAATTACTCCAAAAAGGTTTAAAAACTCATCAAAAACGTTTTGTCTGCAAAAATCTGTCCTCTACCTTCAACTGGATACGAAATAGCGAAAAATCAAATTACTCCGCAAAAGTAAAAGTCAGCTGTTAAAGGAACGAGATATGTTGATGCTTGTTGTGGATTACCGTTGGAAACGGTGAGATGCCGGGTTCAGCAGTTAAAAAGGTGTTCGAAAGTGGGTGCTTTTTTATTTTGATTCTTTCAACCGAAGGTCAAAAGATACTGAGGAACACTTAAAAGCTGGAAGGTGCCTAACAGCTGATTTGAGCATTTACGCAAAAAACTTGAGTATTCGTTTATGTGTTTACAAGTTGGGAGAGGGGCTAATAGGGGATCTTAAGTCACCTCAAGTGGCAGCGCCACTCATTGATACGAATCATCAAAAGCGTAGTATCACGAGCCGCGAACTCAGATGTTGTTTGTAAGGAAAGGAATTCGGATGGAAACATTTACTGATTCGGAAAAGATCAGGCTTATGTTTACATTGGTATTCTTGGTTCTGTTTACATGATATGTTGATTATGGGCTCGGAACCGTTTCCATTTAGATACGCTGTTGCGGCGAGACTCAATAGATTCGCTTGCCTTTCCAGCGCGTAAAAACCAGAGATCATGAAGTTTTATGATCTCTGTGTAAACGCTGGGAACAAAACCGTTACGATATGAACAAGAATTAGAGGTTATTCGAATATGTGGTTGTTTGGCTCGAATACCAAGCATTGTTTACACCGTAAAATAAAACTTTTTGCCCCCGCTCCTCCGGGGCTAAGGACGGGGGGGGGACGGGGGTGGGGGGCGCTGGGCGACGGCCAGGGGGGGAAGTGGTGAGGGGGGTTCTGGGTGAGATGGTGCCGGGGCTAGGGAAGGCTGGTGACGTGCAGGGGAGGCTGACAGAGCTAGTGAGGTGGCTCTGCTGCTATTGGTGGAGGAAGGGGGAGGAAGGGGGGAAGGGGTTTGGTGAAGCCGGCGCATGACTAGGGTGGGAGGTGTCACAGTTATCCACCTGCCCTCACACTCCTTGTGCTCCACCTCATGAACCGTGCACCAGCGCTTAAACGCCGCATACCTGGGCAGCGAGTGCCTGGTGCTGCCACAATACAGACATGGCTGCAGTTGGCAGTGGTGGGCAACGTGGCCAGGCCTCGCGCAAACCCGACAGGACTTCAGCTGCTCCTGGTATATACACCTGACCTGAAAGTTGAAGATGAAGTAATCACGGGGGATGGGGGCCTCGAGGAGAATCCCCACCATCCTGTCCCCATTGAAACATGGGTGTGCTCCCATGTACCTGCACCGCCTGATGGTCTTGACGGTGCCAAACTTAGCTAACGCCGCCTTCACAACGTGATCTGAAATCCGAAGCGGCAAATCCTTTACCGTGACCAGGGTCAAGGGCTGCCCCCTGCGCTCGATGGAGCGCCATGCCCCCTTGATCCACAGCTTGGATTTGGTTAGGGCTCTGTCGGCTGCCTCCCTTGTGAAAAAGTCAACGGCATAGTTGCCCTTAAGATACTGGCACCCCATTATATTTATAGCCTCGAAGTCAGCCTCCTCGAGGGCATGCACGACCTCGTCCTTTGCTATCCGATCCGGCACTGTACGAACAAGCACCGAACAAGCCAGGGCCTCGGCGGCATTCATGATGGTCGAGCGAACAGCGCCCAAAAGGACGTTCTGCATAAACAAATAAATGAGTGCCGAAGCTGACTCTTACCCTCACGTCGATACGGTCTTGGGCTTGCCTCGAAGAGAAGCAGGATGGGCGGAAATATCTATATCTATATCTTACCGCATCAAGCAGGGTAAAATGCTTGCCATTAGGTAATGACATATTGACTGCAACTTGCGTACTTTCTGGTGGTATTAACATCTATTTAATGTTTTCAAGTTATGAAATAAGATAGTTAAATATAGTTAAATATAGTTATGTACCTAAATGTAAACATGTACTTAACTGTAATTATGTAGATAGAGTGATTAAACAATACTCGGCCTACTCGAGATTTAAGGATATGAGAGTCATCTGAACTTACGAGCTGCCTATGACGGGTCACTGCATCTTAATTGTTCACGGTTGTTTACATTTTGGCGCTAAGATCTGTAGATACTCCTATATAGCGGTGAACGTTATGAGTATCTGTTCCTGTGTAAACACAGAAGGAACGAAGCTGGCATCGAAATCTTGTGGTGTTAATGCTCTTCAAAACTGTGGTACCATATTGATTTAATGATGTGGTGAAATCCAAACGAATGTCTTTGAAAAAGACTTCCAAAATAAAGAACAGAAACCCAACAGAGTAAAATTTTTTATTTTTTATTTAGTAGGCGTGTATCATACAAGGCTTACAAAAGCCAATAATTGTATGGACTAGAATAGAGGTAAACAATATAGATAGTAAGAGAGAGAGGGAAAGGAACAACTAACATAAAAGAAAGTAATTCACGTTTGACTTAAAAAGCATCTAAGTTATAGGAAGATACAAAAATATAATAATGCTAGAAAAGATTTGGAACAGTTCTACATGCGTGAGCAACAAATATACATCCAGAAACAAATAGATGATATTCAGCTAGCAGCAGATAATCAACAGAGCTCCAAAGCATGGCAAATCATAAATGAAATTCGTAGAAGGAAGCAGGCAACCAACTCTAAACTGAACGCTTCGAACCAGGAACACTGGGTACACAAATGGAAAACAACATTTTGAAGACTTAGTAGGCAGCACTCCGGACGCTAATGATGTTCCTATCCTGGGAATTATCAATCATGAGTTACCCATAAAGGAAGGGCCGTTAAGTATGGATGAACTGCAAACAGCACTGAAATCAACCAAAAATGGCAACACAGCTGGTTTTTATGGCATTCCGTCGGAAGTTTGTAAGACTGGAAACTGTATTGAATTTCTGCTCAGTTGCTGCAATGAAGTAGACCACTTGAAACCCATAGATGCATAGAGAAAAGGATGAATTCTTTCATTTCCCAAAAAAGGAGACTTATCAAACCCAGAAAATTATAGGGGTAAAACACCAACATGTATCGCTGCAAAGATATACAACACTATGATGCGTAATAGACTGCTACCTGAGATTGAAAAAATCCTCAGACCTAATCAGAATGGACTTAGGTAAAATCGGTCAAAAACAGGGCAGATCCTCAGTGTAAGAAGAATCCTTGAAGGTGTACGAGCCAAAAATCTAAAAGCTTCAATCATTTCCGTTGACTTCTCGAAGGCCTTCGACTCTGTACACCGACGTAAACTTTTATCATATGGGATTCAAGCTTAACAGTTGCAGTAGTCATGATTTTAGACAGTAGTACAGAAGCTATGGTTAAGTCGCCTGATGGAGAAACTGACGTTTTTACAATTCAAGCTGGTGTCTTACAAGGGGACACACTTACCACGCTTTTATTTATCATAGCTCTGGATTGTGATCTCCGGAATCCCCTGGACATTGACAAAGACCTGGGTTTCACATTACAAAAAACTCGAAGTAGAAGATATCCTTTTGTGAAGACTACGGATGCTGATTACGCAGATGACTTGGCTTTGTTTGCTGATGAAACCCAGAGCGCAGAAAGGCTTCTATACTCCTTAGAAAATGCAGCATCTGTTATAGGATTGCATGTCAATGCCAAAAACACGAAATGATGAATCGGAATCAAACGGGTATTATGTGTTTCAAAATCTCTGGTAAAACCATTGCTGACAAATCGCTGAAAGAAGTTGACAGCTTTATATATCTAGGCAGCGAAATCTCGTCGACCTCTAGTGACATCAAACTACGTATTGGACAAGCATGGAATGCAATAAAATGATATCAATATGGAAATCGTCTTTATCACATGACCGCAAACGAAAGCTCTTTAGAGCAGTTGTATAGCCTGTTCTCCTGTAAGACTCAATCACCTGGACTCTACTTAAATCACCCATAAAAAGTTTTGATGGTACGTACACCAGAATGTTAAGGGAAACTCTCAATAAATCCTGGAAGGAGCACCCAACTAATAAAAAATTGTATGCTGGCATCCCTCCTATAACTGATACTATTAAGGAAAGGAGAATGAGATTTTGCCGGGCACTGTTATCGTAGTAAGGATGAACTCATTTTGTCGCTGCTATTTTGGACCCCTGCACATGGTTATTCAAGCGTTGGTCACCCGTATAAAACATTTATAGATGTTCTAAGTGAGGACGCTGCTTGAACCCAGCGGAGCTCAAGATAGCAATGCAGGACAGAGATGACTGGAGACGAAGAGCAATTCGCCCGATCTGGTAATTTAAGGTATAGGGCCTATTGATTTGCAAACGGAGCAATTCTGTCCCGTTCTTATTTCTCTCTTATAAACGGGATCAGGTAGTACCAGGGTGGTGAGATTCACAGGTTTAAATGCCAGTCCAACTACAACGTGCTTCCAAACCAATATTTGTTTCAAATAAGGGACCGATGATGAGCTGTGCGACCAATGCTGAAACTACGTCTGGAAACCATCAAAGAGATTAACTGATGAATGAGTAATTGGATAAATAAATATATGAATAAATGAAAGAATAAAAAATGAAAAATGAATGAATATAATTAAATGAATAAATAGACAAATCAATATATGAATAAATAAATAAATAAATAGATATATATACAAACAAATAAATCAGAATGCCCCTTAAAATGGGCAGCTAGGTATCGGCTACCACGACATTGGAATGCCTCATTTACTAGCAGTGCCACGATGGAGGGCAGTTTGGGGCACGTACCCCCACTTATCTTAATTACCAGATTTTTTAACTTTCGAGTCAAGTATCCTTACTCAAGAGTCCTTTTGCATTTAGACACCTTCTTGGCTGTTGACACTGTGATCTTTCCAATTACGATTCTTTTGCAAAATCTTCAGAAAACTAACGATTGTCAACTATATATGTCAACTATATCACCACACCCACGTCCTTTTGTACTTAAAAATCAACGGAAACGGAAAATCATATTTTTAGGCAGGCGCCGCCACTGCCTTCATCATCCATTATGACCGCTTCTCGAATCCTGCGTTTCCACGTGATTACAACAGACACTGAGCAGTACCCTCGGCCAAGAAGTGATCCTTTGATGGTAATCAGGAGCTTCTCTTCGGCCAGAGCTGAGTGAAAGAATGTATCACTCTCGACGGAGAGGAAGCATTACAATGTACTTTCCACATGAAAATGAACTGATATTTCGGCCGGTTAAGTCAGCCTTCTACAGAGTAAAATTCGTAAATTACAGGCGGGAGTCTCTTAAGTTCATTTAACATGCCCATGTCTGTACTTGATAGGCCTACAGAACAGGTGTTGGTAGATGCAGTGCATGTTTTTATTAGAGCAGAGATCGTTAATGGATTTTCTAAAACCTAAAGGATGAAGATTCTTTGACCCTGTACTATCTTTATTGTCACGGATATACACCTACCTTGATCTCCTCATTTCTATCGCTTAAGTCCTCCTGATTTTTAACTGGAGAATTGGTCTCCTCGTTAGCATCTTGGAGAGTTTCAGCTCCAACGGCTGCGGAATTTATGATTATGCCAATATCTTGCCTCGCTTTATTATCCATGTTTAATTTGCAAGTATAGAGTTACTGAAATCAAGGCCGCTACACGTGGTGAAAGTAAACGAAGTGAATGAAGTAACCGCTTGAATTTGTTGATTAAATGCAAGAACAGGCTGCTCTTATACGTTCTCCCACAGGCAAAGCCCAAGTTTTCCATTGATCTAAGAGCGTGTGCAGTGACTGATGAGAGTTGTAGACAAATGAAGAACTCATCTCATTAATTTTGAATCAATTGACAAGGTTAATCTCCTTCGAGCGTTATTTGTAATGCGATGTTAACAGAGCTTGTTAAACTGAGTACAGGGGAAGGAAGATCAGTGTTGTAACGGGATGCTCTAAAAACAGCCGGAGTGCTTTTTCTTGCTGTGATGCAACTATTGTTCTGTGTGTATCATGAGCCACCGACATAGGTAAAGTAGAGCTAATATTTGATTTGGATCTCTCCCCTTTCATAATATGCGAGAAGCATTATGCAAGTTTGTTTCTCTCTCTGAAGAGACTTTCGCACTCTAGAAATATAGTTTCTTGGGAGTTTAATAGGAAGCATATAAATCAAGAACATATTTTAACAAAAACGTTTTTTGCTAATTGAGATGAAGGGGAGGTAGATAGACACATACTTACGCACAGCATGATAGCCTGTGGCCCAGGATATTGTGATATAATATGCCTCAGCAAAATCCGTTATTTCCCCTTAAAAAATTCTCTTTGACGTAAAGCAGACTGATTACTCAACTCGGTTATGTAGCTCAATATCATAAATGATGAAATTCGTTAAAAAAATTTCTTTTGATCGACGTCAACGATGCTGGCAAGCGAGTAGTTTAAAGGAAAGGGGATGGGGATGGAAAGAAAAGTCCCCCTTGAAGTCTTCCTCCCCTCTGAAGGCAGCCTGAGCAAAGGGTTACTCAATGCTTGTCATTTTTCTTACACAAATGTAACGTTATTTTTGTTTCTTTAGTATTTGTATTTAGGTTTTTCCCTTTATTTTGCAAAAACGAGCGTGGCGTACTTCATTCTGCTACTTTTGAAAGAAAGCTACCCTGTTAGCAGAAGTGATTTTCGACGTCCCCAAATTCTGGCTGCCCAAGGTTGATGTTCTATACAGTAGCTGGCAAGTGAATCTTCTCAGGCAGCTTTGCTTGTTCCTTGATATTTAATAAGGCGTTCAAAGTAAACAAAAGATTTCGATCACAGCAGACATTTCGATCATCGCAGACATTCAGATTGTCATGTGACATTCGATTACTGTTGTCTCTGCATTGGGGATCGATCATCATTTGAAGGTTAGAAAGTCGCTCATCGTCCTAAAATCGAGGTAGTCTAAAATAGTCAGGAAGAAGATATATTCGAAAATCGTTCTGATTCAGGGATAATCGAAGATCCAACTATCCTTCGATCAATTGACTAACCGATGTTCGGTTGCCAGCCTTATCACTGACATTCCGCTGCTCCCCAGATTACATAGAGCCTAATGTCATATTGTCATCAGTGACCAGAAGTAAATTTTTGATCATTGTGAAAAATTGGTTGTCAGTACCCAACCGAACGTTTTCTTTTTTATAGTAGCTGAATGACGAATTTCTGTCACGAAATGGTGAATCGTTACTGAATGACGTGAAAAGTGTTTCCAGCCTGACCTGGGCACTGGTAATATAATCTACGTAGTACAGTATTGGTGAATCATCTCAATTCTCATGGATGTGTATGGTAGATAACCGAAGGGGAATTGTGTGGCGTAGACTGTGATCGCTTGTGTAATGGTACAGATAGGTTACAACGTGATCTAAAGATCCGAAACGAATTAAACACTCCAGAAATTCCAACAGCCTTCAGGCTTCCACAATCTATTACTTAAAAACTCAGTCCACAAACAACACAAACCAAACTCCCTGAAATTCAAACAACACCTGATTTACAAGCGTCATAAAGCTACTTTTATTTACAATATACAATAGATACAAAATCTGCCAGTCAAAGAGAGACAAACACATAGGACAAAAGATGACGAAGGCAGACTATTATAGAGGAACAGAAAAGTACAGCAGACACATGTGACAAAGCAACATACGAAAGCAACATTACACATGATCAGCACATGAGGTTGACACAGGGCGATCTAAATAATTAAATCGCCCTGGGTTGACATGATTGAACTCATACCGAGAACAGAAGCAAACAGTAAAATAACAAGTAAAAATACAGAGTAAAACTAAGTAAAGAGGGAATTAGCGTTACACTTGCAACAAATTGAATTGCCCGCAGAATGTGACTTGCGACCCCTGCCAATGAGGCTTGATAAAAAAATTCTATACGCCTACTATAAATAAATGGCAGGCTAAATAACGACAGACTAACATTATAATCAAATCTCACTTTCCTTACCAAGACCATTCTTTTCTGCTAATGAACTGATGCTAATGAATACTCAGTTACAATTTTCCATCATACGGCAATGGCCCTGCCACCCGCTGCAATTGTGGGATCGGCGTGACTCTCGCGTGACAAGTACGGCCTTGATCTCATCGGCAAGAACGTACTTCCAACAAAACGGTTTACGTCGTGCTATTATGCTGATTAGCAAAGCTTCTGAGATTATCCATACAGCTATAGATAATCTTCACATTATTTCTATTAAATATTCTTCATAGGGCAGAGAACCTCGGGAAACATATGTAAGTATCACATTTAAGAGACTATATATATAGAAATATATAGATAGATATATCTAATTAAAACTAGAACAGATAATAAGTCATTAAATTAAAAAACTATATATACATATTAAAAATGACTTTTGCTCTCGGCGAGCTTTTCGGAACTTACGTTCCTTCTTCTGGACCTGTACTGGGTATAAATAATGATAAAAATGGAATTCCTATCCCCCTAATTGAAATGCAATCGTGGTATTTACAAAAAATGTATTCAAATTTAAATCTATTTACAATTTCTGTAACAAAGGGTTTGACTTGAAAATAACCTTCGAGAAGTTTTCAAGGGAAACAAACATACCCGCCCATATATAAATATAAGTCATTAAACAGGAAGAGCTTACGGCGCTGGCGGGGATCGAACC
>JAAAKL020017690.1:0-10510 GCA_010016065.2 Carybdea cf. marsupialis auct. non (Linnaeus, 1758)
GTCACGCCATATAACTCGTACTAATGTTCTGTATTGTAAGTAGCTCAAATGGCAAATTTAGGAGGGTCTCATTATAGGCACATCTTACTTTTGGTTTCTTTGATGAATATAAAGGTAATAATATATATAAAAATGCAATGAAATAGAATAAAAGCGATGAAGTAGAAGAGTACTTTTGTCTTAAAGACAACAATTTTAAATAAAAAAAACAATTATGAAAAGTTCATAACATTACTTAGCGGACAGATGAGGATGTGACCCAGGTATACATTCCTTATGTCGAATAACCTTCTAGCTGAAAACAGGCTTTTTTGAGGTTGATGGTAGAAATGTCATAATCAGCCCAAAGATGATCGACACCTAAACACCGTTCAATAATCCATTGTCGGTATAGCTTATAAGAGCAAAAAAAAATGCCATCTTGATTTTTTGAGTTGAGAACATAGTGGATTACAAGGAGCTATTTTGCATCATATTTAATTAATTTGTGTCAAAAATTAGTGTCTTGTGTTTTATCGGTATTTATTTTGTCTTTTTTATGGGTCACTCACATAGGGGGTTAATTGAGTCAGTATACTTTGAAAAGTCTTGAAATCGTTCAGAAAGTTGAGAGGAATTTAGAAAGTTAAAAAATATTGATCAGCCATTCATGAGACATCAAGAAAATCTAGAGCTGTCACATACCAGGCTCCCCAGTCTGGATAGCGTATATTAAATTTGTCTTTACATGCCTTAATAAATCATACTAAATGATGGATTGTAAATAGTCGCTCTTAAAGAGCGGGTTAATCTTTGAGTTTTTACATTAAAAAAAACAGACTCTCTGCAAATCTCTGATTGCCTGTTAGGTCAGGAATCCTGGGACTAAATTGTGTCTTGATACGCTCGGAAAGCAAGATGGCTCTCCCGTAGGATTGTACGTTTGCCATGGTCAAGGAGGAAATCAGGTAAGTAGAGATGTCAGTTTAACAAATTGTATCTCTGTTAGTCTCCGTGTAGCGGAGCGGTAGGTGGAGGGGCTACGGCGAAGTTCTGATCTTAAAAATGTTAAACAACGTATAATCAACTGTGTTAAAGAAGTTAGGTAGTTAGAGTAAATAAATTACTTGTTGAAACAGATCTCTCCAAGTTCGTACCTATTTGGGGGAATATAGAAATATAGTAGAAAAAAATATCTTGGACAGGGTGGTGAACGAATGTTTGGGAAATTATCTTGAAATCTTTTTCAGCACTGAACAAGATTTCACTCAAAGATGCTGTAACTTTAAACAATCCTCCAATATGATATGGGAAAATATCACCGATCAGTGATGCAACGGTTGCTTTAAAAGCAAGTATAATTACATTCATGGTATGTATACTTGTTGAACTTGAGGCACTAACGTTGTCATGGAAGACTAAAAGATCAGGGGTCTTTCAAGGTAAAACCTACATGCTTTTCAAACATTTTCGAATCATCTTGGCCTACCCCGCTTAAAAGGTAATAAGTGCAAGAATTAAGCTTGGAGATTTAGGTAGCATTATGGCAGAAATATGTATTGTTCGGAAGTTCTAGATTTCTAGGGATGTCTTGAATTGGTAGGTTTTTCTGTCCAAAATCTAAGGCAAACCTCAACAGTTGTTACACTGTTGTTCTTTACGTTTCGATATTAATAGTTATAATTTTGTAACTCATCATATATTTATTAATCTATGTACCTTATAATGCTTGATAATCACTTGTCAGATCTACGTATGTTATACAAGTAAACTGAAGGAAACACCCACAATAACAGTAATTTATACAAAAGTAATTTTATTAACTCGATTTCTACTTTTCATCAAATAATTCCAGCCTAATACTCTCAAACATAAACATATTCGACTTAAAAATACGTACTTACTCTTATTTTCCAACAAACGATATCTCCTAAAATAAACTACTCCATCCCCCTCCCTACAACAACAGTCGCTATAAAATACACATAAGTCTAGTATACAAGGAGCTCTTTCTCTAAAAGTAAACAAGTAGTCAATATCCATCGTCTGTAAAAACAAGTTCCTGTTTAACGTAATCACATCTGCCACCTTCTAAAGATTTTAATGTCTAGCGGCACATCGTTTAACAACAATTAGCGTAGTTCAGTCTTTCAAACCATATGTATTATGATGATGATGCCAAATCCTTGACGATACATTTAACAGGCTCTGGACAGACCGATGATCAAAGTTCTTCAGTGCTCAAATCACATGACGCAAAGAGTGCAGTTTTCAAAATTGCGTAAACTTGGTTGTAAATGTCTACAGGTGCGAGAATGTGAACTGATGTAATGACTAGGAAAATCGATAAAGTTTTCATCAGTTGAGTGAGCGAATCCCGTGAATTCATGGGTGATTGTTTCGAGTCCCGGTGATAACTCGAATTTTCTATTAAATAATCACCAAGTGCCAAAAATTTGGCTACTTCTACACCCAAATAGAGGATAATTTTCTTATATATTAAATTAGCACATCTGATTACTTTATGCAGGGAAGGAAAAATTTAAATACGGGAAATACTTAATGCAGTGAAGTAACAGGATTTCGAAAGAATCAGATTCTTTGAAAGAATTATATGATATCAGATTAAATAACGTATTCCCAGGTGTGGCAAAAACAGGAATGTTTGGAGATTGGGGGCGTATGCCGAAAGTGACACCTTGAGGCACGATGTTTTTAAGGGTAGGGGAGAAAGTCTGGAGTTTCTCTCCTAGAGTGAGATTGTAAACTGATGTTATCATATCCTGCCACCCACTGTCGGTTTTAGGGGGTGCCGACCGTTGCGGGGTGCAGGGGCCTGCAAACTAAGATTGAAGTTGTTGGCCCCGCACAGCTCAATGAAAAAAAAATTGACACTGAAGGGCCCCCAAATCACTTTATGGCACAAGGCCCCCTCCCGCTAAGAACTGGCAATGCTGCCATCAGGAGGTTACATATTTGTTTAATTTGGCCGATGTAAATTTATCATGCTTCTGTAAGAGGGACATAGGTCAACAGCAATGGTAAACTTTATTGTTTGATCATCGTGTGTCCACACAAGTATCTGGCACCTATACGGATTAGATGATAAAAGATAAGTAAACACATTTTATCAGAAGATATAGTCTGAGTTTATCTCTAACCATAAAGCAAAAAACACAGTAGCAGCTACAAGGGAATACAGAGACGGGGGAACAGGGGGGCAGCAGCAGCACTGTTTAGCTTTATCAAAATTAAAATTGATTGCAACAGACATTGTGTCACATTCACAGCAAAATATGCATATCGAGACACACGACAGATTTTGCTTCTGCATACTGTGGAACGTGAAAAAGTGAATTTGAAGCCAGCCTACTTGCCCCCCAATCTGCTTTACCTTCTCCCGCCCCTGGAATAAGTGGTAATGTGACACCTCCAAACAGTATGAGTTTATTGAAAGCAAGGTAAAGCAAGCGTTAATCTGTTTTAGCAAGATTATTTCGGAAGCAAGTGTTAACAATTGTGTTTCGATCTTCATTAAGTTCTCTAAACAAGTTGAAGTGCACGACACTCCTCTTTATATGAACCATTTCATTTTTAAATAAAAATAGAAGTTCTAAAATTTTCGTCCGTATTGTGGCTGATATGTTCTTAATCTGTTCTTAACACTGATAAGAGAGATACCTTTTGACGCCTATCACGTTTCGTGTGAAAGGAAAATAGGAGAAAGAATCGATAACATTTGAATCCTTAAGGTGTCACATGCAATGCAAACTTGAGAGAAATGTGTAATTTTTTTAAAAAAGAAGTTGCTCTTAACAAGGCTGAAATGCCACTGACACGTTGAGAGCTACAAAAAAGTATAGAAAAGACAGGTTAATTAAGTGACAGATTAAGCTAACAGAAACCTGTCACTAAGAAACTTGAACCGATTAAGATTATAGTCATTAGGGAGGCACGAGGAAGAAAGAGAATTCCTGAGTGGCTGTGCGAGGAAAGAAACTCATAGCATAAGTTGAAGCCCTGCACTTAGGTACCACAACAGCGAATGGGTGAAATTGAAATTTATGGGTGATATACTTAAGGTGTCGAGGGAGAAAGCCTCAGTTAGCTTTTCGCGTGTTCGTTAATATTTGGCAAATACCAGTCTCGTTTTCATGTAAAATTGTACTTAATAAAAATGAGACAAAGAGTGATGACCTGAACGATGTACGACGAGCCTTTGACATCCACCGTAGAAATTGATTAATGAGGTGGCTTGAATATGAAGTAGAGACTGTTATCTTATGATTAGGCATTCAGAAATGTCCATTAAGAGTAGACTCAAGATAGCACAAACCTATAATAAGTTAAAGTAATGACCACATATTTAACATTCTTTAAATGTAGCTACTTATACAGTCTTGTTGGAGGGGTGGTTCTAATATTGTACCTAAAAACTGATATTGTACCAAAATAACTCTCAAATTCCAAATTAGTTGAGATTATAACCACTCATGTAATAAGCGTAAATAGGGCTTTACTGAAAATAAGGTGAAGACAGTGTGTGCCCTATTTGTACGACGGGGGGAGGGGAGTAGAATTCAGACGTTGTGCGAGGTAACTTGTGAATTGATCCTTACAAATGACAAGGGTAGGATGATGGAGTGCAACCCTACTATGGCCCTCGCGCTTGTCACAATTTTGATGCTGAAGACAATTTAATCCCCTTTAAAACCATTTCTTCTCCTAGTACTTTACGCTGAACAGCAAAGGAGAACTAAAAACGGAGGATAATTGCATCGATTATAATGGTCGGGATTTATACATTAGAGAATGTGACGATCTAGGACTAAACCAAAAATGGGAGTACAAGGTAAGGTGTGTTCTTTGTCTTGAACGCTGATAGAATCTGAAGAGAAACGTGTGATTTTTATTTACAGTTGTTGCTTCCTTATAGTTCCAGTTTATATCAATATTTATCCGTATGCCGCTGATAAACACTGATTTCAAAGGATATGCTGGACTTGTAAAAAGATGTAGAGGTAAAAATTCATTGCCATCACAGATTCTATAACATATAATTTGTGTTGCCATGCGCTTACTTCAGAGACTTTCTAAGTCAGAGAATCAGACGTAAAGATCGTTGTTAATGCAAACTCGACTTACAGAATTTCTAATGATTTGTGTTTCATCTTGTCTTATTTATAGTGTTACCAATAGCTCATGTCTGCTTCAGTAAAGGCTTATACTTGCTGTATTGTAATTGTCATTATTATCAACAGTGTATACTTGCATCCGTCTTTTTCGATTTCATGTCAACTGTTTATTTGTACTTTATTTTAAGTTAAGTATCCTCTAAACTAGTTTCTGATGTGTTTTTTTTTAATTTGGGGCCAATAGCTTATACTTGGTTTAATGTAATTAAAAAAACAGGTTGTTTACATTTACTATTTCTTCTTCATTTCTATTATAAATAGTTTTATACCTGATTTATTCTCTTAAGCCATATCAATAGTTTATCAGCGATTGTAAGTGTTACAAAAATCTATACTTTTCCATTTATTATTTGCATTATTACCAATATCATATATTATTTATATTTTTTTGATTTATTATCAGCAGTTTATTTGGTCTTATAGGTATTCAAAAAGTCTTCTTCAATCGTTTCAGTTTGATTTATATTTAATTAATATATGCTTAATTGTATTTTCATATGACCGAGACGCACAAAATGTCGTTTGCGTCCCTAGAGAGGTGGTATGCCTAGGTCTGCTATAAGTGCAGTTAAGAAGGAGGTCTTTTTCATAACAAGGACCATGAACAGTGATTGATCTTGATTAGTGTAAGAACTGAAAATATAAGTAGCAATATTGAAAGCAGCAATCATTTCGTATTAAGAAACATGTGAATTTCTACCATAGAACAAATCTAAAGATCAGGACAAATCAAGAAGAGTTTTCAATCGATTAAATACCTATCTTTTTTTACGTCCCATACTCTATTACAGAGCGTAGGGGATGTGATGTGGTAGAGAATCACATGTCCCTATCCACGGCAAGGTGAGGTAGGGTACCCATTTCCTGTCCTCGCCGCCTTTATCCTTCCCCAGCTAATGCCAGGTCCCCATTTTACTGCTGGGTTGCCAGTAGCAGTTTTCAGATTGATAGCCGAGAGTAGACTCGAATGATCAACCTTTGCTTGTTAGACCAACTCTCTACCGATCTACACTGAGCTCTACTGAGCTAACTCACCTCTAATGCCTACCTTACTAGTGTAATACTCGATTTTAAAGTTTACATGCTCAAATGGGATAGAAAGAAACAAAACACTAGGTGATTAGAGCAACTGAATCATAATCCCAGGGGTTGACTCAGATTCAGAGGCTTGAATCCTGGCCCCGCTGTAAAATCTATCCTTGAGGGAGATTTTTCACTCGTCGTGTTTCAAGTTATAAAGGCGTAAAATTGGGGCGTGGCAAGCACAGTGTACGGAGGTGCTGCGTGTTTCCACCCCTTTGCAGAGGCACAGAAAAAACATTAACAAAAGGCCTGAGCTCTGGGGTAAATGCCAGTTGTGAAGCGCCTTTCAATATGCCTGGCATAGACGCTCTATCAGTGTTGAATGTTTTGCTTTAACTATCCACGAGCGACTAAGAAACGGGGAAACAAACCAGTGTGAAAAATAGACGTTTAGACCTCTGTTTGTTTGTGTTGGGGCATATGTAGATAATCTAGAATCTATGCGGTGTTAACAAATTTGATTTTTTTCAGCACGCCTTCCCACTAGATTGTGTGATTTTATATGAGATATCAACAGAGACGTAAATGGCAAGACTGCTCCATAAATTTGAGAGGACCTTTTGCGTCCTTGTAATAAAAAACATCTGTCTTAATTTGATTTTGCAGGATCAGCAGCTACGTAACCCAAGGCATAGTAAATGCATTGAGATACTTGGACATAAGTATGCAACCATGGGAAAATGCTCGGACTCCAAAGGTCAGAAATGGGTATTTCGGAAGATTGATGATCTAGCGTAAAGGAGCTTGTCCGCAAGTCTCTTGGCAACGAAGCATCGCCTCATAAATATTCAAAACGAAGTTAAATTTCATCACTGGTGACGATATGGTTGCCAACGTAAGAGGCGTCAACTATGCGCAAATACTGCAAGTCTTCCATAGACATAGTTGCAAGAGGGTCCAGGTGATCCGAGTCAAGACATGTCAGGAAGCAGTATTGAAGTCTGTTACACTATAGCGAAGGGGAGTTTGGAGATCTTTGTACATCGGGTATGCAGAATAGCTTTTCAGCTATAAAACCGTAAATTTTAAGTGTTGGTGTAGCTGGTACGGTGCCACGTTTCACCGACGTTTCTCTAATTGGAGGATAAATTGTAAGATTCGGGTTGTATCATGTTCTGTGGAATGATCGATTTGGTATAAAACAAATTTAAAATTTAACGTATTCATAAATTTGTGTGTTTTCTTGCTTCGGTCTCAAAATTGTTGCTATACTTCTAATGAAACCTTTCTCGTCGCGTGTTGGATACCAGATTGAGCAACAAGTGGCCATTTGAGCCATTCTCAAACCGAGGTAGTGACCCAAAAAATTAAATCTTAGCGGTAACTACCAGAACGTGAAAACTTTACTGCAGCAACTTCTACAAAGGGCTCTGTAAAAACTCTGTTCAATGCCCTCTCTTTGTGCGGAGCTCATTCATATTTATAGGCCATTAAATTTCTCATAATGCTAACGCTCAGTAAATCCATTTCAGGCATTACCTGCCTAAAGTACGGTTTGAACATTTGCAGGTATTAACATGATCCGCATTGGAACTCGCTTTCAGCGGGCATTCTAAGGACTCCATCGTTTTACCCCTAAATGTACACAATTCTCTGCACTTATGTCCATGGAACTACCTGGTAAGTATTACACCATCGGGATTTTAATTGCCACAACGAGGCTAATGGGAAATGGTTGTTGGAGTTCATTATACTTTTTGCTGTATATGATTTTAAATGGAATGTTTTGTTCACCAAATCAGGTCGTGACTCGTACATTGTCGAGACAAAGAGGTTAAGTAGGTTTCAGAGGCACTCTCAACCCATCTCATCCGATAATTACGAATAATTACTAAAGCTGTCAGGTTTTTTTCCACGACTAGAACTCTCGTCATAGTGCATTTCTTGTGTTCTGCTTTGCAACGATATACACATATCATAGGTCGTAAAGGAATATTTCGTCGTAAAGTCTTCAAATGAAAACCTCTTCGTCACGTAAAACCATGACGTAATGATGAGGTTACGTGGCCACTACTTATCATACATTAGATTGGAAAATAAATGAAGGCAGCCAACGTTAAAAAGGAATATCTGTGCAGATTTAGCTCCTTGAATTTATCGTATCCGTAATCGTACCTCATTTATTTGGTTAAATCTCTCGGATTCAAAAGTCCACAGGCAAGTTATACGAAGGGTAGAGCCAACCACGTATAGTCCACCAGACCTCGTGAAAATTGAAATGGTGGCACGCCTGGTCAATCCGATGCCAAAATTAGGGACGTCCTTTTGACTGTAGTACGAGTTGGCACATGAGAAGCGCGAGGCATTTCCAGAGTAGTCATGATTATCCTATCCACCCTAGCACACAAGTTTCTTTGATTACGGAGGTATTTGTATGAAAGCTGCACGGTCAAAAGCAAAATTCCTGCTTTTGAGAACCGACGATAATGTTTTCTTCATTCCTTGTTCGTTGGGACTTTCTTGCAAGACTTACGTGGATAATCCGCTTGAATAGGATTCTCTTTCATACCTAATAGTTAAGGAGACAGATAAAGACAGAGTTAGTGTAAGAAAAGCTCGCCCACGTATTATGTACTTTTATTACCGAAATTTCGTGTAACAAACTTACAGTACAGTTTTGTCCTTCAAGTAAAGATATTCTAACCAATATGGCCCCCCAAGTCATGGACTACTTGAGGAAATAAATTATATCAGTATGGATCATCCTTTTTAGAAGGGTTGTAAGGGTTGGTGCGCTCATTCAGCCATGTTTATTAAAAATGGCCTTTTTCTATCAATGGCGACATGTACTACTACTCCAAAGGGCATTGCATAGACGCTAAATACTTTTTTCCATTTACTATCTTTTATCGGACGAAAAAAAAGCCTAGCATATCATCAGGCAAATTATTCGTTGTCTTCGAACCATCATCATCATTGTAATTTACTTACAATGCCATATTACACTACCTGACAATCATGAAAGAGCTCTCGATCCCTCGAACCGTTTTTGTAAGTCAAATTGTTGCATCCTAAATGCTACAAAGAATTGCATCGAAAATGATCAAACTGAACCTGAAGTTGGATTTCCTTATCTATTTAATCATCCAATTCTGAATATGACGATTGACTGCAATGAAATAACAATGAACCTAATGTAAGACGTGTATCGAGTAAATTAAAGAAATACATTGAATGTAAAATAGGATAACTATCATGTAATCTGTCATACCATTTTATATATTTGGTGAAAAAGTGTGATGCCGTAACCGAGCATAACTCAACCAATGAGCGTAATCTCAATTTGAAGTATTGAAATAAGAATTAGCGCAACGCATAATTAGTGCTACATCAAATAAATGTACTGGTGAGTATCAAAGGTGTTCATGAGTTTACTTACCGAGTGGAGATTTCTTCGTATCCTATACAACAAAATCTAGGCACTTGACGACTTGGAAAATCATAAAGTCCCAAATCCTGGTCGACTATACGCATGACTGCTACGTGAGAATAACGACGTGGTAATGAGGTTACACGGCCTGGAAAGGATGATAAAGCCTAAATGGAATGCTACAGAAATTGTACCTAGATCATCAAATAACAGCACGAGATTGAGATTGTACGTAGCTATGGTAACTGCGCACGTGTGCCTGTCGTTTAGGTGATTCCACGATATTGGCGATTCCCTCAATGACCCCCCTTGGATAGTATCTGAAGAGTACAACTGATTCATTCTTGCAGTCAGTACAAGTGTTGAGAGGGGCTCGTTGAGGTGTGGCCCCGCCATTGCGAGAACGCTGTCAGGAAGCAAGGGGTCGAAACAGTGCCCAAGCTCTCCTCTGATAAAGCCAACACATGTGTTCTGTGCGTCCCTATTTGTGAGTGATCCGAGTCAGGACAGGAACATTGTTTATTAGTGATAGTAAGAAAAAATATTGCCAAACATAAAATAAAGTGTTTAAAGAATAATTTCAGAAATCCTTGTGCTTTAACATAATACAAATCTTTTGAATAAGCTAACACTTGAAACTCCCGATTATCCCATAGAAACTGGTCGTTAAAGAGCATTCTTTGGCGACCATCTAAAATGCATTGAAAAGCTTGGCTGTAATCGCCTCAGTATCTAGTTTTAAAGTACTCTTTGATTGACAGGTATAGGCGTGTCGCAAAGCCGTACAGCGTTAAGTGTAAAAAACAATAGTAAATAAAATCAGAATAAAAAACACTTGCTGGATGCGAATGGGGAGCTGCTTGCTAGAAAGCAATAGTGAGTG
>JAAAKL020017691.1:0-10509 GCA_010016065.2 Carybdea cf. marsupialis auct. non (Linnaeus, 1758)
GTTACAAAAATTAGCCCCAGTTCAATGGAAACATGGGAAAAGGGTACAAATAACCTGATTAAAATATCCCTGGTGTCTTCCACCCCCCCCCCCCCCCCCCTTGGACAATCACGTAATGCCTTAACACAACAAATCCTTGACTTTTAAAAGAATCGATAGCAGTAGGTAGCTCCGTGGAAGAAAGTGAAAACTTGAAAACTATATCCGTAGGAGGGCAAAGCTCTTGACCTTCAGATCATCAGCAGCAAGATCATGTCTAAACTTTTTGGCATTGCTGACATTAGCGTTCCCTGCCAACTTTATATTGCCCGGAGACCCAACCCCAAAAACCTCCACTCGTTTTTACAATCCATAAATTGCCTGACGACAATTTTTTTTTTAATCAAATGATCAGTATTACTTTTTTCTTTATCACTTGAAATAAGTTGAGAAGAACCTATGGCACACATGATTTCCATAGAAATTATTGTATGTAACTAAGGTATAATTCCTACACGTTTGTAGTTTTGTTTGGCCATCTGTGGAATGCGATTCTGAATCTAATGTCGCTAAGTTGAGTAAAATTCTAATAGGAACAATTAAAAAAATACAGAGAGAAAATTTGATCAATGATATCGTAGCATTCTAAAAGCAAGTGTAACCACTGTATAGTAAGAGGGTATAAGGAGCATTGAAGTCAGCATCATTTGAAGAATGGTTAAATCAGTGTTCCTGTCACCCAAACTAGGCAGGCTTTGTCTTCATTACCAGAACTGCGTTCGTATATTGCAGGATTTCGTTTTAAGGCTTCAATCATAGTGAATTGAGCAAACAAGGTAATAAAACTGAAAACTGGTTGCGTTTGTAACAAATTCTGTAACAATCTGCTTATCGATGACGTCAATGGAGAGCACCTCTGAAATTATTTCTCAGATGTTTTCACGCAAGCACAAAGGAAACTTACCAAAAAGGACAAATCGAGTTTCTCTTTCACATTTATTCTATTCAGAGGTACAATGTTATTTAACAATGGAGATTCGGGATATGATTATCAACGATTGACATTCTTGAGAAAGGGCAAGAGTCGACATGGAGCTGGATTAGGAAAGGATGGGAAAGGAGGATAGGGGATTTGTGCTATTGGCGACCATCAGAGTTCGTATTGTACAACAACAGGGAAAGCCATTTAGTAAATTATAATCACAATATCCTCCAAATATTTGAGAAAACAGCAGTGAAGAAATCGATTAGTGTTATAATAGGGAAAGGCAATCATTCATGGTAATATTTGCTGTAAGTTATCACGACTTTTGGAATATTCGGCAAGAAATGGGCAAAGAAGAAGAGAATAAAATTGTTATTAACGGTAAAATTTAAAGAGGTGGAAGGAGCGTATTCCAACATATCTATTTAATTCAATTGAAAGTAAAGTGAGCACCGGTGGAAGTGAAATGATATATATATATATATATATATACATACATATATATAGATGTATGAGCTAATAGTTTCAAAGATAATGTTATCAAAGGCATACCTCTATGTCTAGTGTTTATTTTTTACTGCCCACTTTTACTACGAGTCACACAACTCTCAACCGTTGGTAAACGGAAGGATTGCCTTGAGCTGCATTGGTATTTGGTAGAGTCCATTAGTATTCACTCGAAATAATCACTTGAGTTTCTGCATTCTTAGAGGAGATACAAGAATATTTCAACCGCAAAATAATGTATTTGAATACCATGTAAATCATTTTGATACGGAGTTTCAGTAAAATGCCTTAAGGCTTTCCAGATATTTCGATGCCCATTTTGAAACACGAAGGTAAGTAGTAAGAAGGTCTGTGTTGTCACTGAGGGCAAGGTATGGTTTGCTACAATCGTAATTTTACTATATTACCAGATGAGATACAAGTATAAGGTTTGTTTCTAATAGAAATACCGAGAAAGGTTACAAAGTAAGGTCAATACCAGGAAATTAATCCCTCATAGTATCATCAACAACCTCTGTTTTTTATTATGTATCATGAACTAATAAAATAAAACCGAAACTGTCAAAGATTCAGTAGTTACGTAGCTACAATCTTTAGTCAAAGTAGTTCCTATGTATGAAAATCGCAACGCCTAGCATAGTTAACTGCAAAATCTGTCTGCAGTTTTGCAACATTCTTGGGTAAAGAGACTGTAATGGATAGCATAGGTCATAAAACTAAAGAGAGGTAATGGCTTAGAGCGGGGCTTCGACGCTTTGTTTTATGATGCTATTTACCATAGTTTATTCACTTCAAACTAAGATTAAGGAGGGCACATATCAACCTCCTAATTATAGAATATCAGGTCTGCTTACATCAAATTTACCTTTTTGTCCCTTTGGTTTGTCAACTAAAAATTTTTGAATTTGTTGAAAATCATTGTAAATAATTGAGTGGGAAAGTGACCTACCTACCCCCGTCCTCATAGCCATGATGTTAACATGATGATTTTAGTGAAACACATTCGTTTCCCAAGCCTAGACTATATGCATTATCGTAAATTACATTCCATGAAATAATAGGTACGCTTTTAAGTTTGACAGGTTTGAAATAGACTATAATATTTAAAATTTTGGAACTTTATCTAATTCATATTCTATTGAGTTGGAAGTGGGTGCCACTATTTCATGCACAACGCATAGTCTTTCAGTAAAACAGCTGAAATAGTATTTTGAAATATAGGAAGGAGTATATTTTTCTCGGCATCACCATGATTACCATCATCATCATCATCATCATCATCATCATCATCATCATCATCATCATCATCCTCCTCCTCATCATCATCCTCATCATCATCATCCTCCTCCTCATCATCATCATCATTTTCATCATTATCATGACCATCATCTCTATGATGTAATCCGATCCTTCATGTCATCGTAGTAGAAGCGTTAATGAGTGCCAAAGAGACAGGCTTTCCTAATGAAACTAAATCAAACTCTAGCATAATTATAGATCTTTTAGGTTGATTTTTTTGTTTATTGGACATTGAAGTGAATCATAACTGTTTGTTTTCAAAGTTAGCAAAGTATCTGTATTTTAAAGAATGACTTTTCTTCGCCTTGGGTTGGAGTTGGATAACATTTACTGGCAAAATGTAATATAGAAATCTTCTCTTCGAGTCTACTCAGAGTTCACCACCCCTGGCTTAAATTCCACAACATTAACATTATAAATTATTGGTTTTAATTCAAACTGGGTAGCTATAATGATGTCACTCCTCTTTATTTGATTTGATTTTTATTTATCGTTAACAAATAAATTTCTCAACAAAGCGTACGAAAGCTTAAATAACTATGACTTACTCTCCTATGTCGCTTATGTTTGAAGAGATAAATGAACAAAGAGAGAAAAAAGATTACTAGCAACTTATATTGATTTTTTAAGTAATCAGGCTGATATTGGCGTTACAGAATGCATTGTTTTAAAGTATAAAAAATACAAGATAGCAGTGGAAGGGAACATACACCATCAGAAAAATGAGCCAAAAAGTAGCATTTCGATTGCAAAAATATGAGATCTCAGATTGGATGCTAGTTTGAAAAAATTTTTAAACGGGAAATAGAAGCTCTGTTACAATTTACATTGTCTAAAAAAATAATCCAACTAGATTAGAAAACATCAACTCGTACCTTGAAAAATCTCCAGCTACAATTTCTTTGAATTGATATGTAGATCCTGTATGGAACTGATATGCAGATCTTAAACTATAACAACTGTTAGATAGCTTAAATTTTCAATGAGTTGTGAACATCTTTGTTATCGTCTATTCCGTATCTTCTCCCTATCAGAGTGAACTGACATAATTGGGCATGCATATTTAGCAGACGGTACGTTTTGTGCATCTGAAATCATCAGAACCTCATGGCCTGACCATAATCATTAGAAAGCTAACAGATTTTAACAAGATGTTTCTCTACGTCACTGAGCACTTCTGTCCTAAAATCAACTAAGTGCTAATGATATCCATTATGTGGCTTGTAACACAAAAGATAACGATCATATTTCCCTTACATAGTTTAAACTGTTAAAAAGATAGAGTAATTAGGGAGCACTCTTTGGCATGGGACATTTTCTGATACTGATAATTCCCCTTCTTGTGTTAGATATGTCTTCTTTTTATTGGACTTTATATTTATACTACCTTCGTACAAGGAGGATGTTTCAAGCCCTAAATTAGAAAGCGTATTTACCGTTTCTCTCAGTTTGGAGGCGCTGTGCTTATAAAGAGAAAAATTAAAAACTTTTCAATTCTAAAAGACCTTAACTGTTTGATATAAAGACGCATATACCTTCACTATAAGGGAGATGCGCCCAGAATTTCAGAGAGTACTTTTCAAAGGGCCTATTCTTCCAGTGTATCCTTTAATTACACTTAATTTCTTTACAATATTAACATGGAAACTTAAACATAATCAACTAATGGTGCATATGATTTAGTTTAACCTGGTATTCTTTTAAATTTTCTCTAAATTGAAGTCTGTCAGTTCTACTAAATTATTTGTTAACGCGCGCTGTGACAATATGTCAAATTCTATCTCCTTATTGTTGTAAGGTTTAATAGGGAGGTTGAAAACGTTTCAGAGAAATAAAGCTTGTCGACCACAAAAGGAAGAGGTAGTTAGATTTTAATGTTATCCGCATTGTTTTAATAAACATCGTACCTTTTTCTGCTTACGTTTGTGATGATTCAAGACCCTTTTGATAGTTGATTTTCAGATTCGGTGGAAGATAGACGGTAGCTCCAGACATAAATCTCGGAGGTGATTAGGATTCAAAAGAGAGAGCAACTGTGTCAGCCGTGAATAATATTATGAATTCATCAGATTTGTTGAATTTCAAAATCTTAGCCTGACCAATACTTTTTGCTATCTTTAGTATCTATCCTTTTGAGGACTATTTCCACTTAATCAATGTTCTTAAATCCAGTTTTCAAGGAACAGATTCATCTTGTTTTAAAGGTTCACTTCAAAGTCCTCGCAATTTTACTTTAGTTTTGCTTTCAAGGTGCAGTTAAACTGCTTTCACTTTTGAGGGAATTTGACCCATTTAAGGAAATTTTTAAGGAAATATAGATTTTATGGAAATTTTGAGGAAATATTGAATTTTATCAAGTTACTATAATATTTCTTGACTTCACGTTGTTCGATTGTCGGAAGGGTGCTGTCGAACGTATTTGATACCATGAGTCATTGTTGTAACCCCTTGTTACTTTTGGCAAACGTTGTTGCACACCTTCTTGTTATTTATCTTGTTTGGCATTTAACGACCGGAAATCAATTCAGGAAAACTCATGAAAAGGGGTGCTATTGTATCTTAACACAGCTGTCTGTAATGTTATGTTATGGTGTCTATGTCTTTAAAAAGGAAATAAGAGGAAAAGTTTCCCAGCTATAGAACTTTAGGCAGAGTCCTGGGGAAAACAGAAGATAACCAATGCTATTCGCAAGGTGCTTGGATTTTAGTTCTAAAGAGAATGTTGTCAGAAGCTTCAAGAACGCAAGTTTTCTTTGATCGTTGATGAGACAGCAGATCTTTTTACATAAAGTCAGCTAGCTCTTCTTGGTATATATTTTGATGATGAAGAATATAAGATAAACACCATCCTCGTAGATATGATGGAAATTCTGGATGGAAAAGCAATCACGATAAGTGCTTTCTTGTCAAAAGTCTTCAAGAATGGCACATACCATTTGAAGATGTGATTGGTTGTTGTGTTGATAAGTTCCATGTGATGTTCGGGGTGAGTCCTTCTGTATCAACATTGCCGAAAGAACGGTTCCCTTGGATACAAACTATGAAATGTTTATGTCATTCTATACCTTCTTGGGCCTCACACGCAGGAAAAAGGCTGCCAAATTCTTTGGAAGATTTATGTAGAAACATATACTCTCATTTTTATGCATCTTCTCAGCGAACAGATGATTGCAGGAATTTCAAGAGCTTTTTGAAGCTGACAAGCACAAAAAACTGCAGACTTCTCAAACAATGCGTAGATCGCATTATTGAACATTAACATCCATCCCACATAAATGACATGATTTTGAAAAGTCTAAAGAACAAGTTTACGTTGGGATATCTGGAGTTCACGTCATTTAACCTTGGAAGATTGACGTCATTTAACCTTGGAAGTCATTTAACAATCTCTACAAAAGCGAAATGCCCTTGCTGCATAAATTGGAGAGTGAGGTAAGGAAGCTTTTAAAAGGTATTCATCAGTATTTTCATGATCTGAAATATCTCAGAGAAACAAATGTCTTCTTTATTGATATGAACAATAGTGCCATCCCACTTGTCGGAGTTAAAGCTAGCCATACCATGCGAGAAATCATCGATAATTTGGGAGAGAAACATAAAGATGTTCAGTTGTATTTCACGCATTGCAAGAGTTTTTTAATAAAGCTGGTGACACAAATAAAGAAGAGATTTGAAGACTGACAGAATTTAAAATTGCTGTCTTGTATTTCACCAAAGGTTGCTTACAATTTAAGCGTGCCATCATTTTCTGAAATCTACAAAAGCCTACCATACGTTACTGGGGTAGCTGATTTGGAGGCTGTTGATAAAGAATGGAGGGCACATGCAACGAATCCTTTATTAATTAAAGGAATTCAATCCTCATAATACTGGAGGGTAACCTTTGAATAAAAAATTATGGAGGATTAACGTTGATTAAGAACAAACAGAGAGCATCATTGAAGCACAAATGCTTTCTAATGCAACGGATTCAAAAGCTGAAGAGCTACGTAAGAACGTTCTCAAGGATTTATAAAAATTTATTAATGAATGCCTTCAATTAATTACTAACATCCTTTTGCATCTTATTGTCCTAGGTATTTTTCTAAAATGTTATTCTATTACATAGTATCATGACTTTCTATCAAAAATTACTTTATTCCTTATGTTTTGAAAAAGTTTTGAACCTCACAAAATTTGGTGTTATTTCCTTCAACTCCGGGGTCAAATTTAAAAATATATCTGAGAAAATGTCCACTGGCTATTAAGGAAATCTGAGGAAATTTTAGGAGAAATCAGCCTCGTTCAAGGAAAACTTCGTTTCTACTTGTGGAAGCACTGTGCCGTTTAATCTTCCTTGCAAAATGAACTTTGTCTTCCTTTCAAGGTGCAGGATAAACTTCCTTACAAAATGCACTTACTCTTGCTTTCAAAGTGATCACCCTTCCTTCAAAATTGACCGATTGTTAATTTCAAGGGTGCAGTATGATCTTCCCAGCAAAATGCACCTTGTTTAGCTTTCAAAGTGCAAGACAAACTTCCTTGTGAAATGCACTTAGTCTTGCTTTCACAGTGCAATGTCACCCTTCTTGCAAAATGCACTTAGTATTGGTGTCAAAGGTGCAATATGATCTTCCTTCCATAATGTACCTGGTCCTACTTTCAAAGTGCAGTTTAAAATTTCTTTTAAAATGTACTTAGTGATGCTTTCAAAGCGCAACACGATAGTCCTTGAAAAATGCACTTAGTGTTTCTTTGAAGGTGCAGTATAATCTTCCTTGCAAAATACACTTTGTTGTTCTGCATTCAAAGTGCAATATGATCTTCCCTGCAAAATGCACCTTGTCTTCCTTTTAAAGTGCAAGATAAGCTTCCTTGCAAAATGAACTTAGTATTGCCTTAAAAATGCAATCTACTCTTCGTTGCAAAATGCACTTTGTGTTGTTTTCAAGGTACAGTATGATCTTCCTTGCAAAGTGCACTTTGTTTTGCATTCAAAGTGCAATACAGTCTTCCTTGCAAAGTGCACTTTGTTTTGCATTCAAAGTGCAATATGATCTGCCTTGCAAAATGCCCTTCCTCTTGCTTTGAAGGTATGGTATGATTTCTCTTGCAAAATGCACTTTGTCTTGTTTTCAATGTGCAAGATTACTTTCATTGCCAAGAGCCCATTGTCTTGCTTTCAAATTGCAATCTACTCTTCCTTGCAAAATGTACTTTGTCTTGCTTTGTAGGTATGGTATGATCTTCTTTGCAAAATTCACTTAGTAGTGATTTCAGGATGCAGCATGATCTTCCTTGTGAAATGCACTTAGTGTTCCTTTCAAGGTGCAGTATGATCTTCCTTGCAAAGTGCACGTTGTTTGCTTTCAAACTGCAATATGATCTTCCTTGCAAAGTGCACTTTGTCTGGCTTTCAAAAATGTAATATCACGCTTCGTGCGAAATGCACTTCGTATTGATTTCAATGTGCAGTACGATCTTCCTTGTAATTGTGCCTGGTATTACTTTCAATGTTTAGTTTAATCATTCTTCCTTGCAAAATGCCCTTTGTGTTGCTTTCAAAGTGCAAGTTGATCTTCCTTGCTAAAGTGTATTTTTACAGTGTATGATTTGATTCGCAGAATTTTATTCAGGTACAAACTAAAAATGGAAGCCTACTGAACGCAAATTATTATTCTTCCTCGGCTAGAGTTTCTTTCCACAATCGAATCCTTTCTTCCAAGTTTGTCTTTTACAAAAAATTTACAACCCTTACTCCCCCGTAAAAGATGTAGTTGCAACGTCTTTGGATACGCGAGATATTTATGCAACACATTCACCCTGCTACTCTAAAATTTCCCTTTGACAAAGCAGTAAGAGTTAATTATAAAAGCTCAAGCCCAAGCTGCCACCGCAACACTTCAGGTTCTGCAAAACCTGATAACTGTATTTTTCCAATCAATGCTAACGCAAGCAAGAAAGTGTAGCAAATTTCAAAGCTTAATGAAATATAAACATCCAAAGTTCTAAACTAGTGATGCAACGTTAAACAACCTTTTCATGCTTTTATGAATCAAAGTAAAGACAACTGCTACCCAAATCCTTGTTTTGTGACTCATATTCTAAGGAATCTACTTTCTATTTCATGCCATTTTCATTCTCAGCTTTCTATTTCTGCAATATCTTTAAGATAGGTAGAGAGTATAGCATTCCTGTAAGACTTAAGACAGCGACAGGAGTATACAGAAGATGCTGCGATCAGACTGGTGTCATTCGCACCTGCAAAGTCTTAGCTTGTCAACTTTGCATAAAATGAACAAGGCGTGAAAAAGCATTATAACTGACGTTGTCAAGTCGAGAGCCTTCTAGCAACAGTAAGGGTAGTTCTCCTCCACGGTGTAAGGCAGGGGGTTGAACTTACAAAGAGGTAAAATGTCTCGATGAAAAGTGAACCAGAATGCCATAACAGCCAGAAGTATACCCTGGAGGCGACATGTAACTAATAGCATTTTTTTGTAACAAAACGTATAAACAACTAGAAATACTAGAGAAAAGTGAAAATGTCACCATTAGAATTTGTACCCGGGACCCACGCAATCGCGGCCTGCTGCTCTACTAACTGAGATATAGTGACCCGGCAGTTAAATAATTAAACTTTCTCTAGTCATCACATTAGTTCCCTATACTCTATCCGCGGATATCGACATAAAGTTCTACGCAGTTTGGGAGACTAGCCTCTCTGAGCCATCTGACCATGGAAAGAATGGTAGCCGAAACATCAATTTGTACAAAGCTCATTAAAAGTTACCAAGTGTTATTGAAAAGAGAGGGTTTGGAAGTCTAAAAGTCTATCAAGCCTTAAGAGATTCTGGAAAAAGTGAAAATGAGCTCTCTACAAACTGGATAATTTCAATCCTTCCTTTTCGATGACACTTATATTAAGCAGTGATGAAAATCTGTCATCTAAGCAGATGTGATCTCCACCTCCAACTGGATAGTCTTCTGTAAAGTAGACGATGCAGTTGACATCGCTGCAACACTTTCCATTGCAGATCTCTTCTAAATGTGGTTGCAAAATAATTGCAAATTGTAATGTGCATTTTAATAAGCTGTTGCATGTAAATGCTCTTGAAGAATGCTCAAAATATTACCCCAGTTATTATTAAAGGACATAAGAAATGTTTAACTATGAGAATGCTATCGAGCTTGAGCGATATAGGACACAGATAGGTAAAAATTAGGAATCTTATCTCTAAACATTATTTTTTTCCTTGCTGTTGATACAGAAAGGGATCATTGAGTGTGATATCCTGAGTAAGCAAATTGTAAGGCTTGTACCTATTACAAGCCGTGGTGCAATTATGATGCAATGATGGTGTAACCAAAAGGTATACATACCTGTGTATTGCAGTATTCCAGGAGATCTGTTAGATGTGTGATCGAGAATGAAACATTAATAGATAGCCATAGTCATAGAAGAACTTCACTCGGTCCCTCTGTCTTTTACTGGATCATTACTGCGCGTGTAACAGCGTTTCTCCAGTACAGTATATAAAACTTGCGACGAGGATATCATTTGAACAATATGGCTGTTTTTGGACAAGTTGGTCCCTTCGTGGAATCATCCAAACAATTCACAGACTACGCTGAACGTTTCGACGCTTTCTTGGTTGCCAACAAGATTTCCGAGGAGAGGAAAGCCAGCATATTTTTGGCTACAGTTGGTCCGGATTCCTACAAGTTGTTAAAGAATCTTTGTAGCCCAGAAAGTCCCGTGT
>JAAAKL020017692.1:0-10509 GCA_010016065.2 Carybdea cf. marsupialis auct. non (Linnaeus, 1758)
TTCGTGCTTCAGTGCCTCATCAAAAGTTCTGTATCTTGTATTTATGTGAGTAAACTGGAGCTGAAACGATATGTAACGGATAGTTCATTTCATTAGCTTAAACAGCAGTTACAGAAATCATGGTTTAACTGTCATTAAAAGTGAATCTACATTATGACATGATTGGGGGACTAACTGTTCTTTCGACTTTATGAAGAGAAAATGAGATAAGAAGTGCAATATTAGCATTTAAATAATAGATAGGGACCTCTTAAACAAAATTGGATAGTTGGGTAAGCTAGATTTCTGGAAGTACATGAAAGGTTTTATTTTCTAATCATTTCACAGTAAAATTCTGATTTTTATAAGAAGTGAGAGGGGTTAGACGTGGAAGAAATCTTTACCCCCAAAATATGGTCGAAGACGAAATCGTTACAATTTCCAATAAAATAGCAAAAAATAATGGTGTAGATAAAGATGGTACTTCTCGATATGATTTTAAACAACTATCTATGTCTTTTTAAAATAAAAGTATAATCCGCCTAAAGTCCTAACTACAAAAGGAAATAAATCATTACAATGTGCTTGAACTCGAGTATTTATTGACGATCCAATTATTTCCATTATCCAATTGTTTGTCTTTCCTGCAATTATAAGTGAATATAATATTCTTGCAACTTAACAAAAGAAAATGTAAAAGCAACTACTTAGATTTCTGATCTTTGTTATCTAGGGATTTTGGAAGAAAGCGTATTAATAAAACTAATGCTAACAAGCATCTGACAACCCACCGTCTAACTGTCAGCCAGTTCGTTTGGGAATGTTTTATCTAAACCTAAAAATAGCCTTTGGAAAATCAAAGTTTACTATAACAAAAAATTAGTCAATAGATCATTTTTGCAGGGCTGTGCAAATTCGTTTAGATTGACAGTTCATGTGAGATCCACATATGTACGATCATATGATGTGCTTCTTGTCAACAACAAAGTCAATTCAATTCTTCCCAATAACACCCTTGGATACTGTTTTGCTTAATCTTCCTACTTTAAAATCCTACTTATATGTTACTTTGTGTCACGCAATCAACTCCAAACAGTAGCAATAAATGTACATTTAGTGTCAGTTAACAGAAGGTTCTCCGTCTCTCATAAGCTTTCCTAAAACGTATTGGCCATTATCAGTAGAAAATTTTCCCGCGCGGCACCATTTTTTTCCTTTATGACGAATCAACTCGCAGTTTAAGACACTTGACTAATGCTGAGTCGACTCTTAGTATATTAGCCGCTGTTCTGGATGTCAACATATGATGATTTACATTACAGATGTTAACAGGATGTATAGATTATTTCACTTTGCACTGTCAATAGCCACTGTGGTGGCTGAAATCTGTAGAATAGATCCATTTATTAAAGTTGTAGCATCTGCATTGAAGTTTTACACATACAACTTGAAGAAAAGAAATAGTGGACTGTCTCTTTAAACCGAATCAAAATTAAACTTTTAGATGAATGTTGCAGAAGGGTGCTGGATCAGGACCAAATAGTTCTACCACATATGATATTTTGTTATTGCAAACAATAAATGTGATGATGTGATTATTGCAACGTAGTGATTTTCATATACCCTCCTTGCAGTAACAATAACCACTAGAAAACGTAAATGAGTACAACACATTAGATTTACCCCATATGCTCCTAGTCCTGATAGAGACCAGCAACGGTTGCCGCGCAATTACACATGATTCTAAAAAAAATTATTCTGAGGCTATTTGAGGATCTTACCAATCGATCAAATTGCAAAGGCGACTTTATAAGTACCTGTCAGAAAGTTTAGAACGGAACAAACAATACATATTCTTTCACATAACTGCAACAACTGTAAGACATATAAATACCGTAAAATTCCGAATATAAGCCCCCAAATATAAGCCCCCTCGAGTATAGCCCCCTATAAACTAACCAAAATATCCCTCTGAATATAAGCCCCCAACCCGAACATAAACACAGGGCTTACATTTGGAATACTATGTGTATAGTTAGGATTCAATAGAAAACATTGTTTCAAGAAGGAGCATAAAGGACAGTTATCTTGTGCTCTGAATGGCTTATTTCTTCACAAAAAACTTTGCGTACATCATGCTTCTCCTTTTTTATCCCATGTAGCTTAAATTTGCATGAAATTTATATTCCTCCCCATTGCATCCTTACTCCATCTGGAGCCGCAAGGGTCTCTCCAGTGACCTTAGCCATGACCGGGAAGACGGCTTTGCGCATTAAATGTTGTTATTAGTCTCTCTGATTGGTTACCGAATGTTGAATTTTTGGAACACACAAGTCACCCATCAACCCAAAAGACCCTCCGAATTTAAGCCCCCTTGTATTTAAGCCCCCCGAATATAAGCCTACCAAAAATGCTTACGAACCTCTATCAGCCCAGGGCTTATATTCTGGAATTTACGGTATAATAAAAATCATTGTAATAAATACTTACTTCGCCTTGGTGTAAAAAGGGAAAATCTTTATGTTCACTACCTGAAAAAGTGTCATTTCCCCAACGAAACTGGAACATATAGGGCATGTAACTTTCCTCACCTGTGTGAAAAATGAAAGTTGAATAAAAAGAATTTCTCCAGTGCTGAAATTTTTGACTTATATTTTCTTTGAGAATGTCAGACAAGACATTATTCAAAATAATGGAGCTATAAGGGCCAGTGAATATGTAAGCTGTATTAATAATAGATCCTTCCCTTACATCTACACTAGCCTCCCAAAAGTACTTGAACACTGGCAACAAAAATGGCGTCCTGCAAAACAGTAAAACATGTAACCAAGTTTCACTTTAAGATTTTTGCGCCAAAATACAGCAATACCTTGCTTAAATTGTTACCAAAGAAAACTCTGACGTTATATTAGACAATATATACAAATTAATCAGGTTTTACTACAAAGTATCATAATATTTCAATTCAAGTAAAAGCAATGCTGAACTGTAGAGAACATTGATACGAGGATCGACTGCTTGCAAGGTTTTGGAAGGAAAGTAGTTTTTCTTGTAGAAAAATCAAGGAAAAAATTGGATGCAAGCCTTCAAGTGCTCACTATATTAAAAAAAGTTATTTGGAAAGGGGATCAGTTGCGAAACAAGAAGGCCATTCTTGGGAATAAAAAGGAATTACTTTAGTTCAAACAAAGACAATAAAAGTCAAAGTTGTTGCCTTCATTCATTCATTTCAAACCATAGGTCCTAAAACTAAGATCACAGCCATAAGTGGAAACACATGTTGACAGTTATGTTTACTGATACAGCTTGAACAACTTGGCCAAGCAATTGCAGACTTAATGACTTTTTTATCTATTTATCCTAGATAATTTTGAAAGAAAATCTTCCAAACCTTGCTTATGATGACATCATAAATACCCTTCCATCTCTTTGACGAGTCACACACAAACAATAAATAATTTTTATTAGAATAATGATGTTTTAAAAGCCAGTGCATATTTAAGGTGTATTTATGATAGCTCCTTGCCTTTACATCTATTTTTACAATATTTTAAACTTTAAAAATATTTTTTTTTGGTCAACAGTATTTTAAAAATGATTGTTCAAATGTGTTTGTTTCTTCAACTTCTGAGATGAAATAGCCTAGATCATACCACCGGCACATTATACGCCCTGGGTTATTATTGGCTAGGCAGGTCTATACACGTGGTGTACAGTTAGGCTAGGCCACATTATACTCCCGGATACAAAGCAGGCTAAGCTAAAATATACGCCCCCTCCCCCTAGCCAAGAATATTCCCCTGCCTTTGTTATGTAGCGCTCTCAAAGCAGTAAATTCTTAACATTTATTCATGTACCATCTCTAATGAGCCTAATGGAAGAGGAAATCATAGTCAGTAAAGTGATTTACTCAATTATGAGATTGACATGACAAGGAAGTGATTCAGCTGTACTGTCTTCTTTGAGTATGTGTCAGACATTTATCATTACTTGGGTTTTTTAAGGAAACGTTCTCTGTATCCTGCAATGAATACAAATGTTGAATAGGCTTTAGTCCTTGCGAGTGAGATAGTATTGAAGAAAAGACTTTCAACCAGCTAGAGAAAAGCCATTTAAACGTAACTTGTAAAAGGATCTGAAGGAGATTTTGACCATCGGCTACTTTCTGTTAACATGGGTGGGGGTGGGGTCGAATCAACCCCTAACAATTTTGAATGATGATTACTCTAAAACTATTCAACATTTAGGACTGAAATTTTGTGACTTTTCCTAAAATTATCATAACACATATTCACATAGATTTTATTCGGTCAGGTCCGTTCCTGCTGTGGCATGAATGACACAAGGAACCATTTAGTGACTAAATCAATGTTTTGAATACAAACCGATAACCATTGTCAATCTCCCTTTTAACTAGCTCTCTTTACCAAACCCGACCCTTTGCTTCCTCATGAAGGTTTCATTTGATCCTCCTCGATGTTCTGGGTTAATGGGTTAGATATTGAAAGCTAATTGCTTCATTAATTATAGGGCGGAATATGTAGAGGTTGAATCCCATAGTTAACTTAGTTAGGTAGTTTCGATGGTCATCAATTAGTGTCATTTAGAACGCTGCATATCATGAACAGAACTGCAGCTTCTTTTTGTAATCGTTCCTTGCACATTGGCATCAAAAAAAGAATTTAACATGTGAAGCAACAAATTTAAGTGAGAATATCTTGTAATGGAGAACTATAAAATGGCTATAAGAAGAGACTTTGAAAATTCAGTTCTCAACAAAGCCTGTTTAAAGTGATCAACAGGCATCCATGGCGTTTGCATTCCCAGGGATGTCAAGTAAACATATTGACGGAATTTAGAAAAGAGCGTCTCCTTTGGGGTCTGAAAACAATTAAAGAAGTACGTGTAATCAAGAGGCGAGGGAAAGAATAAAAGAAGGATGCGAGGGTGCGGTCTGCGGAAAAAACAATTGGAAAAAGGATGTTGACTTAGCCCAAAAAGTGGAAGGAAAATCAAATGACCGCTATTCGTAGGCCTGAACGGGCACCTAAGAATTTATTAAGTTGGAGTTTCAACATCTGTAACTAAAATGAGTATACCTGAGTTAATGATGCTTCATGGGAATTCAAATTATAAAATGTATACACCCAAGGCAATATATCTATGGTATGGTACAGGGCATGAAATCACGTTCCCCTTTTTGATATCTGTGTACAATACATACTTTGAGCAATTTTTAATAAAAAGTGATAAACCAACTTGATAAGAAGTACATATATTTAAAATAGGTTTAAGTAATCAATTCACTTTCCTAAATTTCCCCAGGCAATTGTCAAGGCAATTGTCTAAGCAATTAGTAGATAGAACATGAGAAGATTGGAACAGGTAATTAATAACAAAGCATATATAAATGACACGATTTTGGTCTACACAAATTATTGAAAAATTCCTGGTTCATTTTGTCTTGATAAATGTAGTTTTAAGATCGGCAGGATGACAAGTAGAAAGTGCTTTTTCTAATACCGTAAAGCGATTCAACTGACAATTGTCTGCGCAAGCTTTTTAATAATCAAATGTTGGCCGATTTAAGGGTCGCAAATTGCACACATTTGGGGGTTAGTTTAGAAAACACTTTTAAGTTATCTAATTTAATGTTTGCATTCCCAGGGATGCCAAGTAAACTTAGTAACGGAATTTAGAAAAGAGCCTCTCCTTTGGGGTCTGAAAACATTTAAAGTTAGCAACGAAGTAAGTGTAATCAAGAGGCAAGGAAAAGAATGAAAGAAGGATAGGAGAGTGCAGTCCTCGGAAAAAAGAATTGGAAAAAGGATGTTGACTTAGCCCAAAAAGTGGAAGGAAAATCAAATGACCGCTATTCGTAGTCCTGAACGGGCACCTAAGAATTTATTAAGTTGGAGTTTCAACATCTGTAACTAAAATGAGTATACCTGTGTTAATGATGCTTTATGGAAATTCAAACTATAAAATGTATACACCCAAGGTAATATATGGTTGAAATAATTTAATTAATGAATTCACTTTCCTAAATTTTACCCAGGTATTTGTCAAGGCAATTGTCTAAGCAATTAGTAGATAAAACATGAGAAGGTTGGAACAGGTAATTGCAAACAAAACATATATAAATGACACGTTTTTGGTCTATAAAATTATTGAAAAATTCCTGATTCATTTTGTCGATAAATGTAGCATTAAGACAGACAGGATGGTAAGTAGAAGGATTCTATTCATAGTTGTCATCGCAGGCTTATTATCTAATAATATGATCTAATTTAATTGTGCCACCTCATAAAAATCTCTATCTAATGTAAAAAAGTATTGGAATAATTCGTGATTTCATGTCATGTAAAGTTGTGTTTGTACTTTCATTTACCAAGTGTATAGCACCCATAGCTGAAAAAAAAAACAACTATGAAATTTGTTACTCAGAGATTTGAAAGATTTGCCGAATTATCAGCGTACATATTCCTTAAGGTCTACTACATCAGTCAATTAATGATTTTAAACAGAAATATAGTCAAAGTATTATAAAAAGGAATTTTTGTATTCTTAAAAGGTGAAGCAACATGAATGATAATTCATGGATTTTAAAACTTACCAAGCATTGTTCCCTCGACTTCGTAAGAGCTACTTTGAGGAAAGGTGATAAAAACTGAGACAGTGTAACCATTATTCGTCAGGAAGAAACGTGTGCCATTTGCCAGAGAAGTGTAATTATTGAAATGCATAAAATCATCCGTTTCTTTTGTATCTTTTTCGACACTGGCATAGAGATTGATCGGTGACTGCTTTGCTTTTCCACAGTTTGCATTTATTTTCCACCAATTCTTTGGTCCTATAAATGTGATAACAAGAATTTCCACTGGTGACTAATATTACGTGATAAGAGGAGCTTACATCTATTCAATTTCCGTATTCATAATGGTAGCTTAGGTCCATCCAGCTTTCATCCCACGCTGATCGTGCAATTATCTCGACAGGATGGTATTTACTAGAGTAGATTAACGTTTTCACCTTCGCTTTGTTGTTCAACGTATTAAAGGAATAAATTTTCTAGAAAAATAGATAATAATGTAGTCTCTTGTTTATTATACAATCGATATCCTGCTTAATCTGCACGTTTCTTTATTCACATGACTGATTCGACTCCCAAGTCCTCATATCCCTGTTTGATGCTAACAACATGGACTTTCATAGGATCAAGAAAATCCTGGGTAGGTACTTGTCTGTATACGAAGTTTTATATAACAAAATATGAAGGAAAGGTGTAACGATTACCAAGGCTAAAAATCAACATTGTCACCAAATGGTTACAAAGATTAGCACTTAAGAGAAGCATCAGCATTTTCCTTTTGCTTACAGTATAGTCGAAAAAGTAAATAAAAATGCAATGATAAAGATACAGGTGTACAGGCGTAGACAGGGCTAGAAATCGACCTCTTTACGTAACAATGTTTAGCAAGGGCAACTTCACAAAGATTTCAGATTCCTTACTAAGGGTATTGCTTGCCTCACAAAAAAGGCTCTTACCCCCGGAGCAAACTTGTTAATGTTTGCTTATCCCCGGACTCTCTGCTGAGCACTATAGCACAGAGCCGCCTCTTATTCTGGGACCACCAGACTGAGCACAGAAGATTTGCAACTGAACAGACTGGATTCATTACTGGTTATGGAAGAATTGAGAGCCCCTCCCCAACATATTTCAGTTCGTGTTTGCTATGAGTGTAATCCCATTTTTTGCTTCTAAGATTCCATACAAAGTGGAGGATGTTGTGAGTCTAATAGATCCTTGCAGAAACAGATTTTTAACCTAGCATAATGTTATCACATTGTGTAGATAGCGTACCTCTTTTTTGTATGTAAGAGTGCTTTGAAGTTATTTTCTTCGAGAGCCACTTTCTTCACTTCTCTTCAATCTCTCTCAACTAAGTCTAATAATTGCCCAGCCATCGTTTGTTTTTCGTTAACTATCGATGAAGTCAATATTCATAGCGAACTTTACTTGACATGAAAATATTTCTCTTCATTGTTTCCTTAGATTTTGCGTGAGGAAAACAGTAGAAATCGTTCTCAATAAATGAATATATCCGTCTCTGAAGAGCCATTGGCATTAAATATGACGACAGTATCTCTCATAATGCATGTAATAATAAGCAAAGCTTGTGTTTTAATGCTATACTTACCGTATTCTCCTGGCTCGTAACTCCACTTGGGAGGATCTACAAAAGTCAAATTCAAATGGTATTCATTATCTTTGACAGAAAATCTATTCAAACAGAGTACTTTTGAAATTCCGTGACTGGGCTGTGGTGGTTATTAGGCGCACAGCTACATTAATGCCAGTAACTCCTCGAGTACTAAACAGTTAGATACTAATACTGACTGTGCTGTTTATTCATATATTATTGTATGCACTGGTTTGGATATTGAAGACGATGATATTACTTTACAGCCGGAATTTGGTCAGATCGTGAACATCATTTAAATTACATTGTTGTAATATGTCCCACAATGAAAACTTGAAACAAAATTTATTTTTTGATTTGAATGATGATGAAAATAGAATCGAGTGAAATTGTCTATGTGACGTCCGAGTCACGAAAAAGTTATGAAAACACGGGTCTGAAGCGTACTCCTTTACGGACCACTGAAAACTGGAACATTGAAACTGGAAATGGGAGACATCAAGCGACTTAAGGCAAGTGTAATGTGGTCATGTAGGATAATAGAAAGAATCTCTCTAGCAGATTTCCTGCTGAACTGTAATTGTTAGCTCAAGACAAAGAACATTAGAGGAAGAGGAACCTAAGGTCAAGCAGAACACCAATTTTCTATTAATATTTTGTCTTGTGTGTTTATAAATGTCAAATTCGTTGAAAAGATATCACGAGAAATGTATCCCTTCACCCTAAACTCTTGCTAACGTGAAACGACAAATAGATAAAATTAAACAAAAGTTGGTATTTTTTATTCTGCACAAATCTATAGGCTTAATAAAAATTATAATATGCACTTTTGTGGACACTGCACTAGAATAATCGTAAACTTTGATGCGGATCCCAAAACTACTATTTCAAAGAAAGTTGTTTTTTGCTCTGTCCACTGGTCATTTCACTGTTAATAAACTACTTATAAGATGACAGGAAAGTATACAAAATGCCATGAAAAATATATTGATGATAATGGCTACTAAAATTGATCAAATAGATAGTCATGTCTTCTATGTGGACAAATCTGTTTCCTACATTTTTAAATTGTATCCTAGTAGTCTGACTTTCGACCTGTCATTTTGTCACTCTGTTTGAAGATTTGCAATATTCACCACTGGAATGAGTGAACGGATACATTTATGCCTAAGTCATTATTCTAATTAATAATCTACTTGAATTGGATAAGGTAACATATTTCTACATGTACTCATGTTTTTAATCAATCTTCTTCATTGACAGAAAAGCAAGAATGTTTTTTGGAAGACGAGAGGTCAAGTGAAATTGCTAAATTATTTGTACCTAGTTACATCATATCAATTGACTCGGATTACAAGCTATCTGACACAGACTTTAATAAACATTTTAAAGTAATGCTTGTTCTATTTTTGGGTTTCGTAGATTTGACTCCGTGACCTATTACCTAAAGCTATACCTATATATTATATACTACCCCATTGAATTACATCAACTTTATATTTCTATACACTACCCTACATTCCTTTACTGCTATCACTACTTTTCAATGTTTTCAATGAGCGTTACTTGGTGTGCAAAGGTTACCAGTCCCTTTTCTTCCCGGACATTGGACGACAGTGTTAGGCATTTCGCGCCAGTTTACGATATTTTCGGCCATCAAAGAAATTGTTAGTGCAAAGTATGGACGCCAATTCTGCATTCTCATTATTTGTTAGCTAGCTTCTAATTTTCATTTCTACTTACCAACTTCTCCTTGGGTGACAACAGGTGTCATGTTACCTAAAAAACATGAATTAAAATGGAATCTGTCTTGTTTATTGTATATTGGCATCAGATGAAGTAAATAGAAAACTATAAACATTATATGTGAAACCTTAGCTGGACTAGGACACTGGAAATTTGCAGAACTCTTAGATTTTTTACCACCCTGCTGGCCTTGGATATATAAATGTAATGAACACATTCATATTGACAAAGTCATATATTATTAGGTAGTTACATTTAGGGAAACTTCACCTGGAAAATTTTACAGGCATCTGAAGTTTGTGAAGCAGGACAGATTTTTTCTTCAAAAATTCGTCTTACTCTTTACCACAATTTATTTGTATCTAAGGTCAACTATTGCAATCTTGCATTGGCGTCAAGCTATATTTCGCATATTGAATTGCACTTTCCAGGTTGAAGGGCTTTTACCTTGGGGTATTTATATATATATTTATAATATATATATATATATATATATATATATATGGGAGGGTTTACCCGTAAGCCCACGGTTTGGTTAAGATACATTGATGATGTTTTCATGATATGGGATCATGGGGAG
>JAAAKL020017693.1:0-10508 GCA_010016065.2 Carybdea cf. marsupialis auct. non (Linnaeus, 1758)
AACAGAGCGTAGGGGAAAATACAGATACTACGTAGCCGGAGGGGAGGCCAGGAAAGGCAGTCTCTGGGACTAGGTACTTAAAGCCAGTTAACAGCGTCGCCATGAAGTAAACAAGTTTTGCCAAGGCGTTGCATCATTTGTCGTAAGGATTCTTCGTGATTTATTTTAAAAAGGTAAGATTTTATTTCATTCTTTTACTATGACGTTAAATGTGTTCAAATATCGATAATACCATACGTTTCTCAGAACTAGAGACAGAGGCTGTTATAATTATTACAAATAGTTCAGTGTCTTGCCACTCTCACAAGAGCAAAAGTAATGTGTACATGTGTGAGATGGTTGAGTTACGCTTGTCGAACGGAAGTTGCCAAGGTACTCGTAGCCTCTCACGAAGAGAAATACGACTATGTCAAAACAGTTATATTGTATAATTTCGTAATCAGTACAACGTTATTTTCCATGATCAGTCTTTAACTTTAATCGTCAAAGCTTTTGCAAGATCTTTCTGCATTTGTTTTCATACTGTGCACGATCGTCGTTAGTGCAATAGCGTATGACGTAAATTGTAAACAAATGTACACATACTTGCCTCGTCATTGTAACCACACTTAGATGACGCTGCATTCAATGTAAAATAAGTATCCTTTGAACTATCTTCTTGTGTAATCGTAAATTCCCTAAATATTTTAGTATGGCATATATACAGTAGCCCTCGACTGGTTTGATCAGTTGTGATCCGCTGAAGACAGCATCATCGCCGGATCTACTGTACATGTAGGAATTCGTTTGTAGAGTTCAGGTGTGTAGAGAATTTTGGGATAGGAGACCTTATGTTTCCTAACATGGTTATAGCATTGTTTGTAAGTAAGAAAATTTTTGATTCATTCATTTTTATACATAAGTTAGATCACGTATAGTAGAACTAAAAGAATTGAAACTCATATCAATTTGGAAACCACTCGCGGAATACACTCAAGAAACAATTTCAAGGAACCAGCTCAGTAATCATTTTGTAAGAACTTATAATCGATCAGTTAGAGTAAATAAAATATACAGTCCATAGAGAACAAGTGGAATTGAATTTATATAATAATCTCAACAATGTACGAGCAGCTTGTCACTGGTAAGAACAGCCTTGGCCTAAACAAATGCCTGATCACAAGCTGATGTTCAATTCCACTTGATGCTGCAACATGTGATATAAAGGATGGAGGATTGTAGACACATTGGGCAAAAGTTTGCCATAAAAATTGATCATCCCCAAAAAATATTTAAGCTAACTGATATTGCTTGGTCTAGGAGCTTGCTGAATAGCAGCTACTTTAGATTCATGGGGTCGTACACCCTCATCACATAAGACATGCCCTAAGTACTGCAATTCAGAATGCAAAAACTTACATTTCTCGCCCTTCAACCTAACATTATGGGCAGAAAACGGTCAAAAACAGCCTTGATAACCTTAATATGCTCATCAATAGTAGCAGTAGCAATGAGAACATCGTCAATGTAACAAAAAACATTTCTCATACCTGAAAGAATTTTGTCCATTGTAGCTTGTCAATGTAACAGAAAACAAAACCTCTTTGCAGCTAACAAATTACGATGTGTATTGGAAGTCAGAAGCTTTGAAGAAGACTCATCCAACAGTCACTGATTGAAAGCTCTTGCTAAGTCAAGGACAGAGAGATACTTGGGTTGTTCACCACCGTCGTGAATCATTTTGGCTAGCATGTCCTGAATGCTAGGGAGTTTGTAGCCATCATCTTCGATGCAAGCCTTTTGTAATCACTACAAACTCTGATTGTACTTCGAGACTTCTTGACATGTACGGCTGGTGAAACCCTATTCGCTAAAATTCACTGGAGAAAGAATATCCGAAGCTATTAAACGATTTTATTCCTTTTCAACTTCCTGTGTCACTGCATAAGGCACTGGTCGGGCTTTCTGATAGACCAGTTGTACACCGGACTTCAGTTGTAAACTAGTTGTAAAACCCGTGATACCTGTACCTGTGGAAGAAAACAACTTGCTATGCTTGGCTAATATACTGTTCAACTCTGAAGGAAGAACTGATGAACTAGGTACACTGGCCGATGTAGACTGAGACTGTGAGTGTCAGTCAGTATCGTTCGTGGTTTCATTGTGTGCTGATATAGCAAAAATACCAAACCAATCTAATTTAATAACAGACAACCAGTCACGGCCTAACAAGGTTGGTCGGTGACCTTGAACAACAACTGGGTCGAAAAAAACATAATCTCGAGTATCATACGTAACCAGTACTTTAATAGTACCCAAAATAGGGATGCGATCCCCAGAATAACTCTTCATAACTAGGTCAGTCGATGCAAGTTCATAAGCATTAAAAAGTTTACGATAAATCGGTTCGCAAATAGTAGATCGGGAAGCCCTGGTATCTAGTTCCATATCTATTACTACAGCTCCGATCGTTACCTGTATCTTATAAGGTTTCACTCTTGTACCGTAAATTGCATTAAGACCAAAACATTCGTCAATTTCTTCTTCGGTTTCAGAAACATCGTCCACAAATTTCTGTCTTCTTGCAGCCGGCGATCTTGTTTATTTTGGTCTGGAGCCTCGATTTGGCGTTGTCTTCTTAGCAGAGTCGGAACCATGAGGACAGACAGATCGAAGATGCCCACGACGACTGCAAACGAAGCATTTTTCATCCTTGAACTTGTACTGGTGTTGTTCATGGCCGTCATGACCACAACTACGGCACTTCTTTGGAGCACCTTGTTTCCCTGGTCTCTTGTTGTATTGTGCGACGCGATGAATTGTTCCTGGAACGTTACAACCCATCGTGTCCATACTTGCTTTTGCAGCCAGCTCGTCGGCGATACATTTGTCTCGAGCTGCTTCAAAGGTAAGGCATTGCCTTTTTTCATCTTTGGATGCAATCCAGAAGCCAGTCTATCTCTTAATGCCTGTGCCAGGATCGTGCCTGATGAACAGAGCGAAGCCAAAGATTGCAAGCGCACGATAAAGGCAGCGACAGACTCGTCCCTTCCTTGGTCGGCAGTCCAGAATAGATGTCTCTCAGCGATGATGATCGGTTCAGACTTGAAATGACTCTCTAGTAGCTGAACTAACTCCTCGTATGTCTTCGTCGAAGGAGCATCTGGACTACATAAGTTCTTCAATAGCTTGAAGGAGTCAGGATCAACTGTGGCCAAAAAGATGTTCGCTTTCCTCTCCTCGCCGATGTCGTTAGCGGCCAAGAAGGAGTCGAAACGATCAGCGTAATCCTTAAAATTCTCCGCTGTCTCCTTGAAAGGACCAATTTGCCCGAAAACTGCCATAGTGACTATTCAATGAGATTTATCCTCGTCGTCAATGTAATATTCTAACTTACTGAAGAAACGCTCTAAGCGAAGAGGATCAGTAACAGGAGTGCGGAGTAAATATGAGACAGCATGTGTACATACATCTTCTCTAATTTCTGACTGACTTTCAAGTGTCTTCACAAGGTGTTTATACACAATTAGAATTACATGATTAGTATCTCACATCATAAGGATAGTGCTTTTCCATCATTTACTAATACTGGATCGAGGCAACTAGAATTCTCTAGATTGCTGAGTCAGATATGACGACTCACGATATCACAGTAATCAATAGCTTCTGTTAATAAACCCGCTGCTTACTTGCTACAATACGCTTCTGCTAACGCTTCTGATTATTAATAAGCAGCGAGAATTTAGCAGAGGTTGAACCACTGTTAGTACCTCTGTTAACTTCGGTGAATCAACACGTGTTTAAAAGATGTGGCGATTAGTGCTGGGTACCCATCAAGAAAGACGTAAACCACTCTGCAGGGCAATGTTAGACCCTGTTCTTAGAGAAAGAGATTGCAAAGGGGGACTCTTTTGGAATCTCTTGATGTTATTACGGAGCCAAAATATGGCAACAGGCTAACAGCAAATCTACTATTTCCTATAGCAGTACGCTTCTTTGCAGAACAACGTTTATGAAATCAGCTGCAGGTTTGCATGGAATAAGTCGATATAGAGAGGCGAGGTGAATTCTTAAAGTGGCCAAAATTATAGGACAGCATGAAGATGAACTTATCGACTGGCCATGGGACGAGGTTAGCGTAACTGAAGTAAAGCATGGGTTCTCTGAGTATTCATCTGCTTACAGTAGGGTAGATTCACAAGAATGCATGGCGTTCTAGGTGCAACAAACGGAACTCGCAAAAAAATTGTTGAACCAAATGAACATTAGGCCATATTTGTCAACAGAAAAGCTGTCACTAAATAGATACGCAAATCATATGTGATTTAAATTTCCGTACTTTGTACATTGACTGCAACTGGCCCCGATCAACACACGATGTCTTTATTTTGAGGAAAGCAGAGGCCGAAATCAGTCATACCGTTTGTTGTGTACGAGTAGGAGGAAATTCACTCCATTTTGATCAAGATATGTTTTTCTGACAGAAAAATCAAACATAAACTGCAAGAGCGATCACATGTAACATATGTTGGTATGAGAACGAGGCTTAACTAAAATGTCTTTAAATCATGGTTTAAACTGTAACCAAAACTACTGCTCAACGTTTGTAATAATATAAGTTCTCAACATTCCTCCCAACTAGTTTTGTTTAAGTAAACTTCGATTTACATGTTGGCTACAATAATATTCACTTAGGTTCCTATCAAAGTAATCTTGACATCTCCGTTCTTGACGTAAACGACGAGGAGAGGGGGCATTTTACAAGGGAACGTGATCATTATTACAATCATCCGCTAATTGTGTATGTGATTCAGAATCCGTGTATTGCAATTCCCTGCAATAACAGCGCTGGTTACAGCTCAAACTTGAAGTTGGAAAATGACAAAAAGAGTCAATCCGTAAACTTAGCTACGAACGGTAGCTTCTTTATCTTTACACAATCCGTCACCTCTTTACAACTCCGACTTTTACCAACTACTGACCCAAAACTATTACAGATTCTTTATTCATCATACGCGGAAAATTACAAAAATATCTACCTATGAAAATTAACTACGTTTTAGTTTCTTTACGTATATACACTATTAAATAAATACCTAAATTGTCCTACCCTTCCTCTTCTCCGTTTGAGAATGAGGCTGTGACACAAAGCGCTTGCTGGTCATCACAGCGGATCACGTAGGCAAAAGAGGATTCCCCAAAAGGGGGAAATTGCGACACCGTGGTCTGTGTAAGATCTGACCAATGCATCTGAAGTTGGTTCTTGTGACGTTTCCATACTCCACGATCGGTTCGTACGTAGAATAAAATGTTACCTTCGTGGCCGATGATCTTTCCAGGGTACCAGTGAGTGCCTTTAGGAATTCAAAAGAACGCTTTGGTAGATTCTTTTTTAAGACACCTTTGCTCTGCCCGGGTTGTAAAAGGTTAAAGAAAAATGATGTTGCCATGAAGTAACTCTGCAGGAGATTTGCTATCAAGGGTAGGGCTAGGAGTAGCTCTATACAGTGAAAAAAACTTGCTAATAGCTACACTTCAAAGTTGTTAGCAGTCTGTAAAAAAAAGTCTGTACAGAACGTTCGGCTTCTCCGTTTGAGGCTGGATAAAAAGATGCAGTAGTTAAATGCTGAATGCCATGTTGTTTGCAGAAATCCGCAAATTCGCGGCTGTAAATTGAGGCCCGTTATCAGAAACAATTGTTTCCAGGAGTCCTTCAATACCGAAGATATTCTTTAAATGAATGATAGTGTGAGGTGAGTAGTGCTCGACATTCCAACAACAAATGGGAAACGTGACATAGCATCAACTACAATTAACCAGGTTTGACCCTTAAATGGTCCAGCAAAATCGAGATGGATCCTTTGCCATGACTTGGAAGGCTTAGGCAACTCCCTGTACTCAGACTTAGGTTGATTTGCTGCTTGTGCACACGATTAACAATTTTTTAGAATATTTTCAATGTCTCTATCGATACCGGACCACCACATGTGTTGTCGTGAAATCTGTTTCATCCTTACGATACCCCAATGCCCATCATGGAGCAACTCTAGAGCATCTTGTTGAAGAGAGCTTGGGACAATTACACGGTTTATGGCATCACGAGTGAGTAGTAAGACAACTTCGTTATAAACGAGGAATTGTCTGTTAGACCAGAATGATCTTATGTCCGTCAGGCTCGCTGGCAATTGGCCATTTGGCCAATTACCAACACTCATAATCTGCATAACTTTTCGTAGTTGTAAGACCTACTCTTCCATTGGGGTGTTCCGAGAACAACAACAATTTCTACGACAATTCACCTTCTGACCGCCATCTTAACATCAGTTCATATACGAGCTACCTAATATGACTTGCAACCTGATGCATGATCTAACACATTCTCTTTGTCGACAATCAATTTCACCGAATAACATAACGTCCAGCGCTCGATTTGAATCTGGAGGCAATAGAAATATCTAATATCAAAATCTAATATAGGTAAAACTACGATACGGTGTCTAGTATTTAATATGACAAGTTTACGACATAATTCTAACATGCACAATAACAAATAACAAATCTCGACATTACCTCTTGGTTTCAGGCAGTCTGTATGCGTCTTGACTGAGCACTAACCTACTAACTAATATTATTCCTGGGTATATATATATATATCTATTACGATAAGTGACAGAGCTCGTGTCTGTGAGAACAAACCTACTTAAAAAACGGAAAGAACAACTGATCTGAAATTAGCTTCCTACAATCAATATGGCAATGTTAGGAACGTTCGAATAGAAATAAACGGAAAAGGTACACTATGTTACTTTTATCGTAACGTACTATCCTTCGGTTGAGAAAAACGCCTCTATATTCTACAGTAGTCAGTTTTAGAATGCTCGTCGATAAGAGACGAGTCGAGTGGCATTTTAAAAACTGATTGCAGTATCTGATGAGCAATCTCAGCATTATCCTCACTTTCAGCAAGGTCAAAATTAGGGTTTGCTCCCATTGGAAGACGACTTAACCCGTCAGCACTTTCATGTTTGTTTGTAGACCTGTACTCTATGTTATACTTAAATGGCATGAGAGTTATTGCCCACTGCCGTAACCTTAGAGATGCTGGTTCTGGTAGGTTCTTATTTGGATTGAAGATGTGAACCAGTGGCTTGTGGTCGGTAATAAGTGTGAAATGATGATCCTATAAATATTCCTGAAATTTCTTGACCCCGCAAATAATGGATAGTGCTTCCTTGTCAATTTGTGAGTAGTTCTTCTGGTGTTCATTAAGAGTTTCGATGCATGGCTGACTGGATATTCTACACCATCCTTTATTTGAGTAAGGGAAGCACCTATACCAAATGGTGACGTATCTGTGGCTAGAATTGAGGGGAGGTCAGGATCAAAGTGATGTAACGTGGTAGCCTGAATTTTTTTTCTTGAAGAATTTCAAAGGCTTCCTGGCATTCTTTTGTCCATTTAAATCTTACATTCTTCTTCCTCTGAGCATTAAGTGTTGCACTCATCCGCTTCAATTTGTGAGTTGAGTGCTTTGAAATCTCCACATACGCGCACTTGACCTGTAGGTTTAACAAGTGCTACAATGGGATAGGCCCAATTGCTGTAATTAACCGGATAGATAATCTTTTCTGTTACAAGACGTTCAATTTCTTTCTTTGCTCCTTCTTGGCGAGAGTAAGGTAATGCCCTGGCCTTGAAATAATTGCATTTATATCCAGGTTTTAATTTTATGGACACTTTGGTTTTAGTACACAGTCCAAGTCCAGGTGCAGTAACAGAAGAATATTTAGAACATAATTTTTTTAATTTTGTATCAGTCTCTAAGCAACCTGTCTGAAATTCAGGGAGTCCAGTATTGAATGTGTTAACCTCTTGCATGGAGTTATTCATTGTTGTAATGGCTGACAACCCTGACTGAGTTAAACCAAAGGCGTCACTCCAGTCTGAACCCAACAGGTTTTTACTGTCTTCAGTTGCAATAACAAGAAGTGGGAGTTTTTAACTTTTTAACTGTGCAGGAACAATGCACTGGCCCTGAACTCTGATTGATTCACCCCCATAGGCAGTCAACTATTTATCTGTGGGGGTCAGGGGTGGCTTCCCAAGAAGTTCATAACCCTTAGGACCCACCATCAAGTATGAGGCCCCAGTGTCCTACTGAAACTTTAATTTTCGGCCAGTGATACTCATGTTTATATAAAACTTCTTTCCTTCCCGTGTGAAAGGAGACTGTGGATTGTCCAGTGATAGCATATTAATGTTTGGTTTGCTTTGTTGAGGTGTTATTGTACTTTCACCAAGTGCAATTGTGTGAATACTCCCTATTTCTTCCTTATCCCTAGGTTTTGGTCTTGTGGGGGCCTTACCCTGACAGACACTCCGAAGATGGCCCCTTTTTTGGCAAAAGTTACAGACTTGATCTTTGTTGGGACAGTTTTGTGGGGTGCGCTTGTCATAACACCGAGAACATCGTTTCCATGTTTTCGTTGAGTTAGATGTAGAACTTGGATATTTTTGTGAAACCGATGCATGTGACTGACCCCTTTTTCTAGCAGATTTGCTCTATCCCGGTGACATTTTTGCTACAGAATCATTAGAGGGGCAGCATTGCCCTTTAACACTTGGCTTGTTTCAGTAGCACGAACAAACGTTTCTGCCTTCTTTATGACAAAATCTAGAGAAGGGTGTAAATGCTTCCCCTGTTGTTTTAATGACGTAATAGATTGTTACAGTAATAATAACATTTGCCTTAAGATCATTCTTTTGTTTAAATCTTGGGAGGGGAATAGAGTATTTGTGCTAGCTAGCTCCTTGCATACTACTCGTCATAGCTGTTTGATAAACGAGAAACAGTTTCCACTGCCAAGAAACTTCACCTTGTTCTGACGTGAAATACTTTGTAAACAGCTCTCGGGTTTCTTTAGCGTTCTTTGAATAATTGTTTGAGCCGGCATTTTCAATCGAGATCAAACCGGTGTCATTGCGTGCTATTTGTCGCCATTCACCATCCTTGTAAGTACCAGAAACGTCTTGATCGACGTAACTTGGAGGACAATGATTATGACTACTTTCGGATAATCTTTTATCCATGAGAAAATTATGTGGGGCAACAACAGCCTTAGTAATTCGTTTCACAGTGCCTACATTGGCTATTATGGAGCGTTTAAAAACCCTGAAACGCGATGCAACAATACCAAATGTATTTTCTGCGATTCTCCTGCCTCTTGACAGACGGTAGTTAAAGATTTTTTCAGGATCTCTTAAGTGATGCTGTTGACGATAGAGTTCAACTTATTCGCGATGCCTCATCGAGAATATAATTTCCTCTTGATAGGTCGCGGTAGAGATAATCGAGTATAATGAAGAACTTTTGGAGTACTTTACTCTTTTTTTGAAAAACTTAATTTGTGGAAAAGCTGTTGTAATTAATTTCTGTTTGTTCTATGTTGACATAGTCATTTTCAGGGAAAAAGAAAACTAAAAGTTTGCATCATTCCGGTTTTTCTTTGAGAATTTATAGCTTGGTCTGCTATTTGTATTCTGGAGGAACTTTTTTAAAAATTTTGAACAACATACACTCTTTTGAAAATCTTGACATAAATGGAGTCTTTAATTTAGTCATATACATCCTCTTTAATTTAGTCATATACATCCTCAAATTGACTTGATATATATAAAAGATAATGATATTCCCCCAAAAAATATATATATGATGTTTGACAGCCTGGATACACCTTCAATATTTGGTTTAGTTAAATTTTAAGAGCAGAAGCAGTAGTAGAAGTAGCACAAAAAGTTTTAACTTAATACCCTCAGTCGTTCTTCAACTGGCGTGCAGCAGGGTTGCTTGCTTTCACTGCAACTGTTTAACCTATCCTTACTACTGTCCTATCACTCCTTGACAACTCGTCAGGTATGTTATACAGATGACATAGACCTAATAAATGAGAACCTTGGAGGTCTTCCATCCCAGGCCAACAGCATCCAGTCAACCACCATCCACTTTGGAATGATCATCAATTCCTAAAGCTTAAGCCTCCAGCTCAGTGGTGACAGCAAAGAATGGGTGGAAGATTGCACCTACCTTGGTAGCCTTATAACGTCTGATAAAAACCACCCGAAAGATGTTAAGAGGCGCCTGGTGCTTGTCAACTTCAGCTTTAAAGCCTTGATGCCAATCTGAAGGAACAAGAATTTGTCAACACTGCTAAAAACAAGACTCTTCAACACACTGATTATCCTCATTGCCATTTACGCTTATGAATCATGGACCCTCAAAACAAATGACCAGCATCGCCTAGCCCAATTTGAGACAAAGTCACTTTACTATATTGTGGGTATTATGTACCAGGACAGGATCTCTAATATCAGGCTGTTTGAAAGCTTCAAGATCAAACACACCACATTTGACAAAACAAAACAGCAACAGCTTAGGTGGCTACGCCACAACCAGCATATGGAAAATTCACGTCTTCTGAAAATAGTCTTCCATGGTGGCGTGCATGTTTCTTCCCCCAGAGGTCAGCCCT
>JAAAKL020017694.1:0-10507 GCA_010016065.2 Carybdea cf. marsupialis auct. non (Linnaeus, 1758)
CTCACTCACTCACTCACTCACTCACTCACTTACTCACTCACTCACTCACTCACTCACTCACTCACTCACTCACTCACATAATCACACACTCACTTACGTACTCACTTGCTTATTTTCTTACTTAATTTCTTACTTATCTACTTGCTTGAATGGTCTCGAAGTAGCAGTGTAATTTCCTGATCAAGTCAGTGACTTGCTTACTCATTGACTCACTGACTTTTTCACTCACTCACACACTCACATAATCACCCACTCACTTACACTCATTGACTTACGTACTTACTTGCTTATTTTCTTACTTATTTACTTACTTGTTTACTTACTTGAATGGTCTCGAAGTAGTAGTGTAGTTTCCTGATCACTGACTTGCTTACTCACTCACTCACTCACTCACTTACCCACATACTCACCCACTCACTCACTCACTTACCCACATACTCACCCACTCACTCACTCACTCACTCATCCACATACTCACCCACTCACTCACTCACTCACTCACTTACGTACTCACCTACTCACTCACTCTCTCACTCACTGACTAACTCACTCACTCACCTACTAACCTACTCACCCACTCACTTACACTCACACACTTACGTACTTACTTGCTTATTTTCTTACTTATTTACTTACTTGAATGGTCTCGCAGTAGTAGTGTAATTTCCTGATCACTGATTTACTATCTCACTGACTTGCTTACTCACTGACTCACTGACTCACTCATTCACTCTATTACTCATTCATTCACTTACAGTCTGTCTCACTCACTCACATGCGCACTCGCGCAGCCACTGACTCACTGGCTCACTCACGCTCTCACGCTCTCACGCTCTCACTGACTGACTGACTTACTGACTGTCTCGCTGACTGACTGACTGACTCACTCACTCATTCACTGACTCACTCACTGACTCACTCACCCACTCACTCACCCACTCACTCACCCACTCACTCACCCACTCACTCACTGACTCACTCATTCGCTCACTCTCTTACTGACTCATTCGCTCACTCTCTTACTGACTCATTCGCTCACTCTCTTGCTGACTTACTCACTCACTCACTCAGCCAGTCATTCATTTACTGACAGACTGACTGACTTACTGACACACTGAGTGACTGATTCACTACCTCACTTACTGACTCACTCATGTGCACTCACTCACTCACTTGAATTATCTCCATGTAGTATCGTAATTTGCTTATCACGTATTGACTGATTGACTCATTCATTGTAGTCGTTCATTCACTTACAGGCTCACTTGTTCATTCATTCACTTACAGGCTCACTTGTTCATTCATTCACTTACAGGCTCACTCATTAATTCATTCACTTACAGACTCACTTACTCACTCAATCATTCACTCAGAGATTTACTCACGCACTGATTCACTCACTGATAGACGTACTTCCTCACTCACTCACTGACTCACTCATTGAATCAGTTACAGACTCACTTACTCAATCATTCACTCACAGACTGTCTCACTCAGTCATTTCTTCACTTACAGTCTGTCTCACTTACTTACTCATTCACTCACTCACGTGTTCACGTGCTCACTCCCTTACTTACTCACTCACTCAATCATTAATTCGCTTAGAGACTCGCTTACTCATTCACCTGCCCATTCTCTTACTCATTCACTTACTCACTCATTCACTCACTCATTCACTCACTCATTCACTCACTCATTCACTCACTCACTCATTCACTCACTCATTCACTCACTCGCTTATTTTAAAGATCCCAATTTAGTAGCGTAATTTACTTATCACTATCAAAGACTTAAAAATATGTGTGTGTGTTCTGAAAATTTCCTTTTTCGTCCCCATTGCTCAGGTCTGTTCCGGGATTGTATTCGAGGCACAAAATTATTGTTTAACGCAATTCCAGTTCGCAGTTTCAAAAATCATTACAATGGTAGAGGAAGGTGCCGACTCATATTCACATGGGAAGGAATCGGATCTGTTTAATTCCGATATCAGTGATAAATTCCCAGGAGAGGGAAAACGTGTCGTCTTTCCATCGATTCAACGGCTTTGTCAACTTCCGTGGGCAACATCAAGAGTTCGCTTGGGTAGCCTCGGCTCCAGCTTCGACTCAGACTGCGATAGCATCGTCTTTTATCCTGAACCTCAAACGTCTGACGCAGTAACGTTTAACATTTTAGAGACCAAGGATCGAAATAACCAAGACCCTTTTACCAATTTTTCAAACTTTGATGGTCTTTACGCGAGTGTTATGGCTGAGGGTCTCCGACAATCAACCCATGGGACGTCGAGTGATCCACCGGAGGCTTGGTACTTTGAGTTTCCACAGGATCTATGTGGCCGTTTGATTGGGAAAAAAGGTCAAAATATCTCCGCGATAAAGCAACAGTCTGGTGCTGACATCTATGTAACCAAAGCTTGGTCGCATGTCACTCTTCGTACTATCAAGATCACTGGATCCCTATCGCAAATAAGAGGTGCTGTTGAAATGATTGAGGGCAGATTTCCTGGACTTCATCTTAGGAGAATCACGAACGTGAAGCCTCTTCCTATTCTTGCTAAGGAATCACCTTCCATAAAAGTAAGTCAGATTCAATTACCACTGGATATGGAGACAGAGATTATAGTTACAAATATCCTTGATGCTGGTCATTTCTTTGTTCAACTTCACAGCACTGCTACGCAATCCTTACTTAATAACTTACAAGTGGATATGTCTGCATGTTATGAAATGAAGGGTCAGATGAAGCACCTGCCTTCCTTAACACAGCCTCCGATCATAGGGACATACTGTTCAGCACCCGCCGCAGAAGGATGGTTTCGAGCCCAGGTGGTTGACCTTTCTCATGACGGAAATATGGCTAACGTCGTCTGTGTTGATTATGGATGCTACTACAAAATCCCGTACTCCTCCCTTAAGCAGCTCAGGTGAGAATTTCATGTTGTCTTAAAACAAAGGTAGAAGCGCGGCATGCCATTAATAAATATTATATATCAAATATTCAATATTCCTTTTAGATTGTGTCAAATGGTTGAAAATAGTACAACATTTACGATGGGATTATCCTATACGATATCAACAATTGGTGATAAGGGTCAATGTTGGTGCTAGAAACCATTATACGAGCACAACATATACATGGGGATTCATGGAAGATGTCTGAAAAATAAGCATCCCTTATGTAAGAAATTTGTTAGAAGTGCTGAACGTCGAGAAACGATTCGGGAGATGTTGAAAAATGAAAAACTAATGGTCACTTTCAAACAGACTCTTCTATGCCATATTTTGATACGCGATACCTGTAGCCACTCTACAGTTTCAAATTGTGGCAGGTTTGTTAATTCCTGCTGTAAAACCATGCTTCATATTTTGCCTTGTAGACAAAAAGAATTTCTCTTCTCATTGGGCCTTTTCGGTTAATCATTCAGCGTCATTGACACTGATTGGTCAAAACAGCACCAATCTGGCAGTCAGAATTCTGATTGGCTACCTCTTAACACAGTTTGGTAAATAATTTCGTTGATTCCCTTTTCGGTTATATTCTGACGAATTGTACGAGTGTCAGACGAAAAAAGCTTTAAAGTGCAAAATGAATTTGCTATTTCGTGCAGTCTTATTATTCTGTACCATCAACAAACTTTGCTTGATATTTATGGTCGTTCTTGTGTGCAGCAAGACGAGTCAATGCTTGTCGGATGCCACACGTGCTCTTCCCCTAAACAAAGAGGTTTACACTTCTAAAACGTTCTTTTCACGAGGCAACCTTGTACCACAATTGCCCATTCATGTTTCTTTCTGTGAGTTATTGTTACTTTTGCTTTGAAACTACCCTACGATTCTTAATAAGACAAGTTGTTGCAATTCGTGTTTGATATTTTTGAAAAAATCTTGCCGCAAGTGGTTGTGGTACTTTGTTATGATTGAGTTTATTACTGTTTTAATTTTTTTTGCGATTATTTACGATAGTTTTCATTGTTATTATTCTGTTCTTGGGGATTGATTACATTAGCCACTAAGGGGGATAGGGGGTGGGCCTTTCCCTCTAATAATTTAGACTTCCTTTGTTTTTCGCAGTGTTTGATGTTAAGTTGCTTTCAAACCTTCTTTTTTCGGGGCACCCCGATATTTTTCTACTAATTGTATTCCTTCCTTTAATTGCATATTTATCTTAGCTTGTTTTTCTCTTCTGAAAATTGTGGTGAAGAAATGTGGTTCTTGTTATTTATCTATTTTTAGATACTGTATGACGTAAATTTTTTTGTTACTTCTTCATTGTTACTTGTTGTTTCTTTTAACTGTATTTCTCGTAATGTTCGTGTGCCGCTTTTTTTGTGATGTCTGTGTGCTGAAGGATGATAATATGTTCGCTTCCCATCGGTGAGGGTTTTTTCAAGTTATTGTTATAGTTTATTTCCTCTGCTTTTTCTTCTTTTTATTCTCCTTTTCTGTCGATATGTCAGCTTTGAAGACACGCCGTAATGTTCAATTCGAATTCATTATGGTGACTACTCACGCTACATGTTGAAGTCCCTGTTGCAATACCTTTTGTTTCCAGTCATTGTTGTTTTTTACTTTGGAGTGACTGTGTAACCCAGATTTATTATGCTCGTTAACAGACTGTGAATTTCCTTTTGATTCCTCCTCTTTCTATTCAACGGTTTGTAGGGTTGGTATTTTTAGTTGTTTGTGTGATTCATTGCGTTTCTATATAGGAGTAATCAGACGGTTTCTAGTTCTGGTGACTAACCTCATTACTTACTATTATATCATTTAATAGTCACTTTTAGAGTTAATTGCGATATACAGACATCTTCAATCTTCACTTAAAATGATGGTCGTACTTAAAAATAATTTCTGCCCTGTTAGTGGGGAGGGTGATTTTAATCTTAAAAATTCCTGCAATTCCAAACTATGCAAGAATTTATATTAAGAGACTTCATTTTCCAATACTGAACTTAGCTTTGCGTGACTGTTCTTCGAAAAGAGGCTACTTTAAAAGACTGTTCTTTTCTCTACTTTGCTCGACTTCACTAGACGTAACGAATGTATTTGTATGTTTTACAAATTAAGTTGTCTTATGATGACGCCCATGAAAAAAGCCTATGATAATATCAAATAATAAGTTATGAAAATAACTCAATTAAATTGTAAGTCGGTTTTTCGTTGACGCTGTTGCCGCTGTATCGAGAGGAAATCACCCTCCTACGTCTTTGATTTAATTTACTGTCATAATTTCCTCGTAGGGCTGATTTCTTCAAAGTACCGTTTCAAGCCGTCGAGTGCCACCTAGCTGGTGTCGTTCCATTGCCAGGTGAGGATTTGCTTTCAGTTAGTGTTTGTTATCTATGGCAATAGAGGGGGGTTTAGTTTCGTTTATACCTGCATGGTCTTCGTCGCTTTTTCGTATGAAGCCATGTCAATCTTTACCTAGTAAATACTGCCTAAATGATGCACAGCAAAAGCAAGTGAATCTCCTTCCAGTAAATTTTGTTATTGCGTCATTTCAGTCCCCTTAATTAACTGAACCTGCTACCCGATAATTTTCAAACCTTCATACTATATCAGCGATCTACTGCAATTAGTCCCTGCCTTTTTCAATCAGATTTACTTTGCCATATTTCTGTAGCTTTGAGAATTAATTTACGTTGCCTTCTGCTTAAGTTGCATTTTTGTTTTTTATAGTTTCATTGCCTCATTTCATTCTTATTGGCTACTTAGTATTACTGTTAATCATACACCAAAATTTATGTTGATGTGATATTGGACAAAAGTCTATCTCCTGTGCCGTTCTGTTATGGGACATCTTAAGAGTTTGTACTGATCTTTGCAAGAACGTTTTCTGTGGTAGGTCCACTTTAGCGTTTGTCCTTTTTATTATTACCCTTTCCTTTCCCACACTGCGCCCCACGTAACAATACCAGCCGAAAATACTCTACTTTGTTACATTTCTATTACATTTATGGGAGTTTGTACTCTCCTTTCTAATTATACGTTAGTCGAATGGTGGTGCAACAAAATCTACAAAGCATTCATTTGTTACTAGGGCTGTCCAACGAACATCGATTGAGCGATTAATCGAAGGTTGGTTTAACCTTTGATGATCACTGAAGCAGAACGATCTTCGAATACCTTGTTTTCATTACAATAATCGATTACCTCGATTTCACGATGATGATCGATCATGTAGCCTCTCTTCCTTGCTATCGATCAACTGAGATTGATAGATAGTGATTGATAGATTAATCGGGAAAAAAATTTGTCCAACTAATCAAATAGTAATATATGGTGCTGTGGACAGCCCTAATTGTTACCCGCTTCAGCACTAATACAGTGTTCCCATTGTATTCGGTACTTGCCCTATGCGAAAGGGCTATTTACACTAGCATTGCGGGTAGTAGTGTCTCGCACTTTGTCTCAAATAATCCCCACTATTGTTTCATTTGCTGCGTGGTAAAAAATCCATAAACATATAAAGGGAGTTCATTGACGATAGAAGTGGTACCGTCTTTGACGAATCCTGCGTAGGTGTGGACCTCTACGTAAATCTTGCGCCTGGCGAAAACGGATAATTATTCTGACATTTGAATGGCGGCATTCGCTTTGCAGTGAAAACCAGTTGGTTAGCATCTCATTGAAACGGTTTACACATCGCAGACAAACTTTCTCTCGTAATACCATCCAAAAGGCAAGTACTACTTTAGCTTCTTCCATTTAAGCACTGAATTTAATGTTCATTTTCTCCAGTGGAGTGCACTGTCTACTGAAATGTAAAAGCCATGATTGTATTAAAACCGATAAATTTTAATTCTTTTTGAGTATTCATAATTGTTACGTGCTCATATGCTCATTTTCATTTGAATATCAACTTTCGATGCACCTAGATGAAATGACCTACTCAGCTGCGGCTAATCGGCATTTTGAAGAACTTACTCAAGGCAAGGTTATACAGTCCATTCCACGCTCTTACAGAAATGGAATCTTATGTCTCGACTTATACACTATGGGTAACAATAAACAGGTATGTTGACTGAACCTTTAGTCATAAATAATCGCCTTCTAGCCCTCTGTCCTGTTAAAGTGAGACAAGTGATTTGAAACAATTATGTACGGGCAATTAGACGTTTTCTCTCTTTGCCAAATCGTGTGCCATTTATTCTCACAGCTCCTTATTTAATGTGGTAATAAGCTGATGAGTTATTTCTTTGTCATTCAGGGACTATATGATTAGCGGTCATACATTAATTGCAATTTAAAAATTAGATGTATTTACATTTTATGATTTTTCCGGGAATGTGATCAGGTAGTGACAAGTATCTCTGTATTCCAAGTTTAATTGGATGCTTCTTCCTAAGATGTGTAGCTGAACTTTAAGGCTATGTTCACATTGTATCGGATAGGTTTTCACTTCCTGCCGCTTGGCTTTGTTCTCAGTGAGAACAGCACTTATATGATTAGCAGTTATACATTAATTGCAATTAAAAAATTAGATGTATTTACATTTTATGGCTTTTCCGGGAACGTGATCAGATAGTGAAAAGTATCTCTGTATTCCAAGTCTAATTGGCTGCTTCTTCCTAAGATGTGTGGCTAAACTTTAAGGCCATGTTCACATTGTATCGGATAGGTTTCACTTCCTGGCGCTTCGCTTTGTTCTCAGTTAGAACAGCACTTGAAAACTAGTACGTTGTACAACGTATCACGTTTAAACCGCCGTGCGGCGACGTGAAAATTACTGCGGAGTGACCTGCTTGTATGTAAATAGAAGGCCTATCCGAAGTCCTTGTGAATACCTATCCAATACAGTATTAACACTACCTAAATTTTGTAAACTGCTCTTCCTCACTGAGCATCGATCCCCGAACACTAGTTTACATTACATTCAAAATATTTATTCTTCTTTGTGGTTTTTGTCCACCTTTTCGTCTTTACTGAATACTAAATTTGCCAGATCATGCTCGAGTATTCATGTTTGTGTATTGGATGTGTAACGAAGGATGCTATATTTTGGAAGTGTTTTCTGTTATTTTCGTTTTAATTCAATATCTGCTGAAGCAGAGCAGTCTGAAATATGCGTTATTCATGGTGTTTATATAATGTCTCCATAAATTTCTTAATGACAGTGCTATATAATTAACATTAGAACTGAGCTATGAAAGTTTTATTATTGAAGATTGGTTTTACAAGGTTATTCAGTGATTCAAATCACCTGGTTTGACAGAAGGTCAGAGGAAATCCTGGAAATTTTAAGATGAACCCCATACAAACCTCCATAGGATGGCTACTCTTGTACCCTTTCTTCATTTACCCTATTCTATGGCAAAGTAGAGGCTTTGAACATGTGACCAAGTAGAATGAGGAAGCGCCACTGCTTTAGATAATATTGTGAATGACGGTGCATGTTTTTATTGTGTTTTATTGCCAATATCCTTTACCTCAAGATTGCTGTTTTAAGCCGGGTTAGCATCCACATGCAAACATACTAATTTTCAGATGAATCAAATATAATCGAATGATAACCTTAGACTTTTCGAACGTCAATGTTATGAAAGTAATATTTGAAAATTGAAATACTTTACGTTGGTAAATTTTTACAATTCAGTTTGAGCTGCTGGATAGAGTTTTCACTGTTTCATCACGTACGTGCCCAGACTCTTTTTAGAATCTCGTGAGCGGCTGCAGTGTCAACATTAATGTGCTTCTTTTCTACTCGTAGAGAATATATATCAATGCCAAGATGGTGGAAAGTAATCTGACCAGGTGGAGTAACGCCCCACAACTGTATTTACCGCCAGGAAATCCGGAAGAAGTGCTATAGAGGACGACGAAACCATAGTTGACAAGAAGACGGAGAAGGGATGAAGTGGCTCTTATAAGTTTGGGTTCCAGGTAGAAACTTGTATTCCTGAAAACCACTCTTTCTATTCTGTCCTAAGCTTGCCTACTTTTTAAAATGCGGCTCTCTACATTAGCGACAGCTGTTTGAAGTGGTTACTTTTAACTCCGTGTCGCTAGGAGACCATGAGATGTGGTAATTGGAAGTCGTATTGGTGAAAATCAAATATGCAGTGTTCTGTAAACACTGTTAAGCTTCGACGTGTTGGAGTGCAGAAAATGTTTGCCAAGACGTTTATCTGGAAAAGAAGTTTATATGGAGGGAAGGCTATGACTGTATGCATTGATCCCTGAAATAGATCGTTTGCTCATATCGCATACTGTGAGAATTAAAATTCTCAACAAAAGCAGTATAGATAAGTAGAAAAAATTAAGGAGGGTACATAAAGGTACAATGTTTTGGAAAGGATTTAGAAACATGTAAGTAAATAGACCAATGCGTGAACATTAAATATAGAAATAAAAGGCATATTATATGAATGAATAAATTATATGAATTAATGTAGTTATTGAATGCTGAAATACATTGATACGTAATTAAGAGGTATAATTTATGAATAACTATGTAAATATATTGTAGTTTTAAGAAAAGGAGCAATCGAACTTCACTATTATGCAAAGGACCATACATTCATAATGCCGTCAAAAATGTCTAATTTTGAGCTCCCTTCTTGTCGTAGAAAAAACCGATAAGTTCTATTGTTCAAGAAAATGGATCTCTTACCAGCGTGCCCTTATTATGGTGACGTCATTAACGAATGATGTGTCAATAAGCCTATATTTAACCTTAGTAAATGTACAGATATAAATGACCAATAAATACGAGTAGATAAATAAGATCGATGTTGCAGGATTCATAGAGAAACAAGTATTAACAGTGGAAAGTAGGATAGGGTTATCATGATAATTAAATTCCATGATTTGTAAAACATTTAGCGTAACGTCGTGCTTTATGTTGGTGTAGAGATAATCATCACAGTGGCACAAGAGGGGAACTTTTTCGTCTCTTTGTATAATGGGACTTAGGGTGTTGAAAATGAAAAGAAAATTGATATCATTCTATTAATGGACTTAACCAGGGTTTCCGACGCCAGGGGATAGATACATAGCTATGTAACTTATTACTAACTTTAAGAAATAGATGCTAAATAAGATGCTAAAAAGTTCTGGTAACATACAATTTAAAATCGATTTTTTGTCTCCTTAGTGTGGCTATGATTGAAAATGTTTTAATTTCCGCCGCAACAGACATATCGCACACTCTCTTTTCTCAGTATGGAATATCAACATTCTATTCATATCAGTAAACGATAACTAAATTTTATATTTTACACTATTTATTGTACTCATTGGTAAAGGAGGAATGTGATGAAAATCACACTAGCTTGATTGTCGAAGTGTAAATGATTTGATGAAAATCACACCAGCTTGATTGTCAAAGTGTAAATGATTTGATGAAAATCTCATCAGCTAGATTGTCAAAGTGTAAATGGCTTGATGAAAATCACTGAAGCATAACTGTTGAAGTGTAAATGTTTTGAAGAAAATCACACTAGCTTGATTGTCGAAGTGTAAATGATTTGATGAAAATCACACCAGCTTGATTGTCAAAGTGTAAA
>JAAAKL020017695.1:0-10507 GCA_010016065.2 Carybdea cf. marsupialis auct. non (Linnaeus, 1758)
TCACGCTGAACATGCTTGAAGAACACGTGAAGGGTACAAGTGACTGTGGTCTACTCAGCCACTTTCACTCTAATTCAAAGAGCATGTTGCTCAGCTGATCGAACAGTTGAGCTCTCATACGTCGGTATCGACGGGAGAATCCATCACGTATGTATGCAATCACAAGGACTTTGACACTAATTATCATTGAATATTTTGCTCTCGTTTCTCTACCTTCTTTTTATTTTCTTTCTCTGTTGGAGTACATAATTAGTACAAAAAACGGAGCCTTGCTGTAAAAGCAAGCGATGACAACGGGAAAACAGAAACCAAGGGTTTATACTACCACCTCTTACTACTATAAGCCAAAAATAGTGAAGGTTTCACCACTGGTTGCCTTCCTATGATTCTTAGAAATACGTTGAGTTCATTTAAGGCTTTTCGAGGCTCTACACTAAGTGTTATGAGCCTAAACTTTGCCTTCAGAAAGAGCATTTGTAGGAAATCCTATTGTTTAGGTAAATGTCATCTAATTTTTCTGATCTGCAGTTGATGAATTGTGTAGCGTAGCGTATTTCTCACCAAAGGAGTCTTAAAATGTCATACTTGTGTTACATTTCGATGATATTCTGCAGAATGTCGTTATGATGACGCATGAGTTCTACTGAGAGTCATACTAAACATCCGTTATGCACATTTAGCAATGGCAGCCCCGAAGACTTTCCTGTATGTCACCTACTACAATATCCCCGTTAAGTACAGACGAGGTTGCTTTCAAAAAAGGAACGAACCTATTTTTAGGGTTACTAAATAAATGTATACATTCTCTAACCACTTACTTGGTGATTCCAATATAGGCAAGTTCCAGTCGTTTTTCTACATTCACAAGTGACAGCCCGAGTCCTTCCAAATTAAACGAGATCTCCTGCGTCGGACGTAAAGTTTGGCCTTGGCTTGCTCTGTATGCCAGTTTAAAGTCTTCCGTAAACAACAAAACTCTCTGAAGACCATCAAGAAAACTGACCCAAAAGACGGGAAAGCCATCTGCTTGTATGCGACCCAAGTCATTCTACGGAACAAAAAATAAATCACGTCAGATGCAGGTCGGCATGAACATATCCGAAGGAAATAAATAGCCGACAACACGATTCACCGTACAGCTGGAGCTCTTCTACAAATAAATACCATGATGGAATAACCGAGAAAAGCTGGACTTATACTTAAATATAAGAGAGAAATACAAAATATGGCACCGTCTGGATTCGAACCATCAACCCACGCACGCGGCATGTTTGTAGTCCTCTGGTATCTTTTAAATATGTTGATACCACACTCTGCCTATCATTACATAATAAATATATTACTGAAACGGAAATCTTCTTAACTCCTTTGTATCTTTAAATGGAATTGATAGTGATCTGAATAAGGGGTAAATAATAAATAATACAAACTCCCAAAACAGGAAATATACGATACTGTTGTCCCTATTTTGTGCTCTCGTAAGACAAAAAGAGAAAGAGCAAGGGTCACTGAATACTCCACGGAGCTGGCGCCTTAAGTTGCGTATACAAGAAAGTAGTAGCATGGTGGTAGAGTGTCAGACTCATAGTCCGAGTGTCGTGAGTTCGAGCCGATCCTGAGCTTGCCTGCCACGATCCCGGAGGTCATCTGCTCTCGTGAAGTGAACTATGTTTCGAGAGATAGGACAGAGGGGGGACTGGAAGCATGAATAACATGAATAGCAAATATTAATAGATTATCATCCGAAGGATAAAAGTAACCCTGTTCCTAGTAATGGCTTCGGCCTTGAACTGAGTGAAAAAATTTTTAAAAAAAGAAGAAGAAAAAGTACATCAAATTGTTCATATGAACATTAAGTGCTACATTAGGCTATGATAGTTGTCACAATCGGCAAATATTATTTATTGCAGTTATTACCTTTTCGAGTGTTAAGACTGTATTGTCATCTTGTGCCTCGATGATTCCTACTTTTAATTCATGCTTTTTAGTAGGCTCATCCCAAGTATAGAGAATGCACTGGTCGTTGCACAACACGTATGTGCGTTCTGTATCTCTAAAAAATATAAAAATCAATAAAAGCTGACGTTATAAGGAATCCAGTATGGACAAGACATGGAGTGTCGGTCTTACAACAAAAGCAAACGATCTCCCTATGTCATCTAAAAACCGGAGGTGTCACTAAGATCTGAAAGTGACGATTTAACACGAACTAAGCGTACCCTAATTGGAGAATATATAGATGTCAAATAGCATACTTACACTTGGTTGTAGGTAATCATACTAATGTGAGGACAGTAATTCTCAATTCGAACAGGACTAGCACCGGGAAAGTAAGGACCAAAAGAGATCAATGACGATGAATCCTTTTCTTGGTAATTTACACAGACTGCCCCAACCTGCGAAGAAAGCACAATTCCTTTCAAAATAAGGTCAACTTTTAAAGGCAAGCATACATCACAGAAAGGTACCGCGTACAATATCATGAGAGCACTTGTTTTTAAGACATTCAAATATGATTTATTACAGTACGTTAAACGATGCATGGTTTCACGTGGTCTTGTTGGCATGAGGCTGATCTCTTCCGGATTCTCATAAAGGCAAGCTGAAATAAGTTCATATGTCATTTTACCCTTGACTTCTTTCCTCCCCTCGATTTTAAGCATATTTTAACCTGTGCATCCAAGCAATCATTACTGGTGATGGGAAGAGATGGGCAAAAGGAAAAGCACGTTTAATTAGTACGACGCAACAAGAAACGGCAAGCTATATATTTCTCCCCTGCTTCATGCCGAAAGTGACAATTTTTAATCTTTTGAACTTTTCTGAGTTGTCTTTATGTCTTTTCTCAAAGCAAATATGATGGAGCGGAGGACTAGAAACCGGTCAGCAAACGCAAAACGTTTAAAAGGATCTTTACAAAGCTACACGAAACGCTTAGTCAAAGGGAGGCTCTTTGCTCATGAAACGCCTTCAGAAAGACAGTTACCTTAACACAATGCAGACACACCTGCTGCAAATAAGAGCTTCAAAAGAAAAGAATCGCAGAAGGAGTATAACTGAGTTATAAGCAACAACATTAGTATTAAAGACGAATGATATGAAATTTTAATTAATTTGTTATGGCCATCATCTTAAGACTCCTCTAACAAACAAAAACGTGAGGTGCTCCTATGTTAATGTGAAAGACCATAACAACTAATTGATTTTTAAAGGTTGGTTCCCACTAGGCGATAACTAACGATAATTAGCGATAACTAACGATAAGTAATGATAAGTAACGATAACTACCGAAAGTGTTCTGGTGGGAAAGTCATTCTGAACTCAGTTTCATGAGTGATAACAAACAACAACTAGCGAGTGAAAATCAAAAAGTCTTGATATTTATCGTTACTTTTCGCTCAAGATCCAAGGATCCAAAATCGAATGTCATTTGATGAAAGCACAGTGTGTTGTTTTTATAGAGAGATGGAGATGAAGAGAAGCACGTTCTTTACTTTAGAAGAAAACTGATTGTTTTGTGAGTCAGTACGAGAAAATACTTAATGATGTAGTCATATGGCCCTTTCAGCAAGCAATGGTTTCTAAAAGAATGTGATATTAATTCAAACTAACTTAAAATCATATTCTTTGTCACCAGCCCGTAATTATCTCATTAAACTCCCTAAAGCAAGTACAGGTACATAATCGCCAGTTGTCGTTAGTCATCGCTAGTTTTCGCCTAGTGGGAACCGTGCTTAAGAGAAGTATAGAAACTGCTTGAAAAAACGTAATGAACTTACAGATAATGCCAATGTACGTGCTATGGGAACTGCGTTAAACAGAAGGGAGCGAAACAGTAAACTACAGTGAGACTCTTATTAGTTCACGAACTTGAACGATGTTGGAGTCAGTGCTATCTGCAAGCAGTTAACATTGTCTGACTTATCAACAAAGTTAGCAGTCTCAACTTAATGACAATACGGTGGTAACAAGTAAACAACTTCTGGGCCAGGGCGAGATGGAGTTTGGTGAAAGGGAGCATATAGCAGGAAAACATATTTACTACACAGCTAATATAGATTTTTATCCTCCTGGTTGAAAGGAATTTTAACAAAATCAGATCAATACTTTATTAACTGTTGACGAATACACCAAATATTCTTCAATGTGATAGAGACATTGCATAACACATGTCCAGTATTATAACAGCAATTTGGTCATGTGAAATCAGTTACCTAGAGACAGAAATTATCAACGCGAGATGGAAAATTATTTAGAAATTAAACTAACAGTGGCTAGTTATTGGGGTATTCGTATTATCAATTTCTTGTTTTTCCTTTTTCTTTTCCTTCTTCTTTTTTCGCACATCAACGTCTATTGATGGAAGTTATACTTTAGGTTCGGTATCAAAAGGACTCCTCAAATCTCGAGCACTTGTTGCAAAATTCTTGCGGTGTGTAATAGCACAAACGTTTGTAGCTTTCTACCTCTCCTATTGTATCGTCTCGTCTCGTTTTCTTTTAAGTCATTTCCTTAGTGATTTCAATGGTGCTCCCGATATTCCCAGAATTATAAGTACTACCTCATGTCTCATGTTCCAAGTTTCTTCAGTTCTCTTGAAAGATTTGAATAATTTCTGTTTTTGGTGTCGTAAAAGACAGCAAAATCAATGATTTGACCACGTATATTCTTCTTATAGCCCACAACCACATCAGGACGCCTTGCTTCACTGACATGGATAGGTTAGATGGTACAATCCCACATGATGTTGTAATATTCACTTTCGATGATTGAGTCCGGGTGGTGCTCATACTACTTTTCACTTACCTGCATGTCTTTCGTTAGGCAGACTTCCTAACGGATTCTTTTCCTAACCCAATAGTGACGCTATTTGTATACATTCTCTGCCAACTTTGGACATTCACTCACAATGTGTTTTATTGTCTAAGTTGCGCGGCAACGCATTCTGCAACTGCTGTTATCTTGCGATTGATCAATCTCGCTCTTGATCAGGTTTGTTCTCATAGCTTGCTCTAGCGCAACGAGTATCACCGTGTCCGTCTCCTTCTTCTGCGTTCTATCTCTATGCCCTGCCCAACTCTCTTCAGCAACTCTCGTATCCACTAGTCACAGAAACAGACCATATATTATTTTTCTTTCTTTTTCTTTTCTCTTCTTCTTCTTCCTCTTCTTGCTTCTTCGTCCTCTTCTTCCCATTGATATTACAGTGAACTTGGCAAGTTACTGACCAGGGGAGAGGAATACCGGTTGTTGTATTAACCTGACATTTGTTGGGATTTTAGTGCAGATCTCAAAGGAAATACAAGGACGCAGATCAAAGTAAACCGCGGAAAATGTGAAGACTCGTTTGATGGTAGCTGCAGCTACATACTGGCATTGGTTGTGATAAAGTACTGTTGGAAAAGGTTCACAAGAGGATTGCAATTGTGTAACGATAACAGTTCTACATACCTCTGGGCCCATTTTTAACAGAATTGTCACGACTGGCTCTGGGTTAAAGCTGGCAGATTCTCGTCCGTTTATGTTGATCATCAATTTCTTCGGGGGAAGCTTGCTTGGCCAGAATGGCACCGTCTACAAAAACAAGAAATTATTAGAAAGCACAAAATCAGCCGACAATAATTTCCTACTGTACCTATTCAACATTCCTAAGACAAATTTACGAATTAAAAACTGAATGCACTCATTTGGTATGAAACTACGGCTTACTTAAAAATGTAAATGTCTCTTTTCTTTCAATTTTCAAAGATTTAACCATCCCAATTAGAACAATACAGATTATCAATGGCATGGACTTCATTAACGAAATCACGTTGCTCGATTAAGACATTTGAGAAAATTAGCTTAACTCTTTGAGCTCGATCAACATCGGATTCTTAAAATTCAGACATAAACTCTGCTCCATAAGATCGAAGTCGTAAATTCAAAGAAACAAAAATACCACTACTCTTTTCGTTCTTTTTGGGATTCAATTTATAAATTCTATTTTCATTTATAGTTTAAACTAATGACTTAATCAAATGATCAATAGACTAAATCTCGTGAAGGGGCAGTTGGCAATGGGAGAGACATAGAAAAACGTGTCTGACTATCAGTGGAAGAGTTCATTATATTTTAAAGAATGTCGAGACTCTAGAAAGAGGCATATTTCCAAATATGGAGCCATACTTGTTTCGTAGAAAATGTCAGGATTATTCTTCTTATTTATTTTTGAATATTTTATACTAATATCATATCCTAAAATTAGGAAAAAATTGAGTAACACAACTCAATACATGGCAGGTAAGCCTGCTCACTATCGTAAGAAGCGAAACCAGCTTACTTCTCCTGGAGATACGTTATGCCATTTCATCACTTCTGCTTCTAACTCTGCGACACTTATTCGAAACTAAAAACATACAACAATTAAGCACATTAGATGCATAGGTATACCTGAAACACTACTCTTTGCAAGTATGAAAATGAAATGAAATGAAATTTATACACCATTTATAAAACATCCACAGTTAATAAACATGATGCCAGGTAACAGAACTTTGGGTAAACTCGAACTCTAGCCTCCATCACTTCACTCTGTAGGTTCAGTTCAAACTTAACATCAAAATGTCTGTATCTCTCTGATATCAATTTAAGTTCATTATTAAATGTCAAAGCCTTTCGTTTGCTAGGAGTCATCGCTACAAACGTTCCTGGAATGATAAGGCCGACTTCACTCTTTCTTTTTTCCCATAACGGTTGCCGTGAGTCGGTTTCAAGAGTTCGCCTGAAGAAATGGATTGATGAGTTCGCGTATTAGACATTGAAACGTAAATATCATATTTTATACAACACTTAATTTGTTCAAATATTTGTTCTTCGGCGCTAAAGTTTGGGTTTTTAAAAAACAGCGCCCCTCTCGATTACGCGCCCCTGTAAAAGTTTTTAAATAAGCGTCCCGGGCGCCACATCGAGAATTTACGGCATTGATGTGAAGCACTGCATTATTTAGTACTTGAATAATATTTACTTTAGTAGCAAAATAGCACCCTCCAGAAGGGATAAAGTGGTTGAAAGTTTCTTAGTATACGTAAAAATATGTAAACAACTTATATGTCAGGCGAAGGAGTGACAGGTAGACGCCGCGCTACCAGTAAGAAACTTGCAGTGCTACTAATGATCAAATAAGTAGAACTCACGTCAAAATGTAAACTTACTGTGGTGTGGTTAGTCAACATATGGAGAGGGGTAAATGTCACAATCTTTGTAAGACTGAAATAAGAAACACTAATTCCAACACCAATCTAGAAAAGAAAAGAATACAAAGTAAGCCGTGTAATAAATGTAGCCGTGTAATTAATGTAGCCGTGTAATAAATGTAGCTGTGTGATAAATGTGGCCGTGTAATAAATGTAGCCGTGTAATAAATGTAGCCGTGTGATAAATGTAGCAGTGAAATAAATGTAGCCGTGTAACAAATGTAGCCGTGTGATAAATATAGCCGTGTGATAAATGTAGCCGTGTAATAAATGTAAGGCTTATCTAAGGTGTACCTGGAGAGGTAAAAGCTTTTCGAAAGTTTATTTCGATTCTTTCGTTAGTAGGAAGCTGATCCAAGTCTACCGGAATGAACAAAACCCAAACAACATCTAATCATCAAAAATAGAAGGACCGAAGACGGAGTACTGTTGAAAATGAGACGTGGTACAAAATACGCAACTTCGAAGTAGGGAGGGAACGAATCCTTTCTCTACATAGTTCCTTTATACTATTATTATTGCTCTCTTAACAGTTGTAAGAGCACTGATGAGTGTAGCATTCAAATATTCATGAAAAAAACTTAGTGAGCATAAAATCGCGAAAATATCGTTACGTTTGACTGCTATTCCATACTAAAAACGGTATTGCCATCTATTCAATTAAGTTAGCAGCTACTCTGCCCTCTACTCAATTAAGTTAGCAGCTTCTCTGCCCTCTACTCAATTAAGTTAGCAGCTACTCTGCCCTCTATGAGTCAGCCAGGAACCGAATTCTGAGGACAAAAATTAAATACACCGGCGGTCGTGTAGATTCAAACTATAATGTTACAAATTTTCGTAGCACAGCGTTTGCCTAATAGTATTAACCTTATCTAATAGACTAGAATTTCAATGTTCCCCTACAAACTGGATGGTTTGGATACGGAGCACATCAAAGGAGCAAACACCGTGTCGTGCATATTGAGAGAAAATGTTGACCTGCAGCAGACACAATTACTGATCATTACACCCCTACTAAATCAGTTTCTGTCACGTCACAACAGCTTCAGTTGTAATTTTCCAAGCTTTTTATCTACGACATATTAACACATTCTGAAGGGGTACATGTAGACACGTCTACGTAGAATGATCTATACACAGTCATCACAACATATGGGAGAAATACCCAATATTTGATGCTCTAAAAATCCACTATCTTGTCATCGTCTGTATGGAAGTGATAACAGTTCAACAACTTATCAGCCTATACCGTCGGATAAACGGGATTTTCCGTTTCCTATCATAAATCGTGGGTAGAACAAAAAACAGCAAGCAGAAATCTGATGGGAAAATCTTAGGTGGTCAGGATGCTGAATAAACTTGAACTGGGGAAGGGGGGTTTGGCTCTGATTCTGGCATAAGGAACATTGTGAAAAAGAACTGCCTTGGCGGAGGAACTTTAGATCAGACGAAGGTAGGATGCTTCGAATGCTGAGTGGAAGAATTCGATGTGAAGCTCAGCTAGGAAACTACAAAGATCATCTTTAGAAGTTGCTTATAGTCACAGCTGATTATTTCGGAACTATCAAAAGACTTATCATGACTCAGATTTACTCTTAAATCAATAGGACAATCGACCGTTGTGCGGTTTACCAAGCTTCGGGTTGTGCTTCAGGAACCAGAGACCAGCAAGTCGGTAACAGAAGCCAACCATCAACATATGTTCTTTTATTTTAGCTATTTAAGTTCTGTCCATCTCCGCGGAACTTCACGGGGCTGTGGCATTACCTTTCCTGACTCGATGTTTAAATTCGACACTTTGGGTTGACAGGGTATACCCATTGTTTACATAAATTAAAATGGAAGATTGTAGATATTGAGAAGCGGCATAGGTTCTCCTTTCTGAAGTCCACGAACCGAAATGGAGAACACCTCTACGATATTTTCAGAAAATGAATTTTGTTGCTTGAACACTCGCATTTCAACCCTTCTAGATGTAAAGCGAAGTCTGACTAACAACTCATGACGAAAATGCAGATAAAACTGCACGAAATAGCGAAACCATTTTTGTACTGGCAAATCAACAACTAAAGTAGGTATTTATTAAGTTTAAATGTGAAGTGTAGTGAATGATCATTGGTGTGAGCCTATCCATGGGAACGTTTGACAAGTTTTTGCAGCTTACATTTAAATGATCTTTGCAATGATTTTGCAGTTACCAAGTTTTCATGATAATATAACTTTACACAAACTACGGACGTTTTTGTATAACTGGCAATAAACACTGTACCATTGATACATTTGATCAAAGAGAAGAAGGTGCGGTACTCCATCCTTCACTTGTAGCCGCATATAGTTTTGGGTTGAATGCAATACTGAGGCAAAAGTAAAGTTGACGTTTCGTGACAACATTCAAAATGGCTGCCAATGTCTGTTTTGCCTGAAATACACCAAATATTCGAAATGCATTATCTTTGGAAGGAGCCATGATAGCAACTAAAAATGTTGGGTATTGTCAACTCATAACTGTTCCCAACGTTACCTATCGCCAAAATGAAAATGAGTATAATCTGAAAACAGCGGGTGTAAACCTTCATTCTATTCTAATGAGTGGGTCATGTGTTCGAATCCCACTGAAGACACGCTCCGCTTCGTTATCACATACGAACACAGTAATGACTATGCACCTTCACACAAACATCAATAAGTGTTTAAGTATCTTCATAATTGGCCCATGGTGCTTGTTCTGACCATATCATCAAAATCTAGACAAAATGTCCTTTACCTCAAACGCTTTATCTCTTTTACTGACTGATTTCAACGAGCCTCCACTGCCTATTGTATCAATAGGAAAATCGTCACTCCATTCACAGCCGACAACACGGACTTTCGCCTAAAACGAAACAAAGATAGTAACAAGCTGAAAAAGTGGAATGAGATAAATTTCCTTGGGTACAATATTAAAATTAATTAAATTGGTGCAGAAAAAATACGTCACATAATGGTCACACTTTTCTAATGGTATGTTTTCCCTAATGCTACCATACAGTAAATACAGCAATGCGGAGGAAAAGTAATGACGTCACAAATCAAAAGTTTTGGAAATAGGACAATTTGACTCCAAATACCTGAAGACAACCCTAGAATAGGCTGTTTCTCAAAATACGAGACCTGTAATGTATATAATGTTTAAGCTAGAGGCGTTTGAATTTCAAAAATCTCTAGTCAAAACTCTGTTAATTTTCCTTGGATCCTAACGTTAGGATCCAGCATCAAATAACAAGGTTTTGTTA
>JAAAKL020017696.1:0-10507 GCA_010016065.2 Carybdea cf. marsupialis auct. non (Linnaeus, 1758)
TTGTAGGAGCTGATGCTTGGCGAATACAGGATGGAACATGCTGTTTAATTCTGTCAACTAACCTCAAAGTCGTGCGGATATATATAAGCACAAAATGAATTCGCTCTTGAGTTCTTCAAGAATGTATGTTTTACGTAGTGATTGCTCTTACTGTAGTCTTTTTCACGTAATATCCTACGAGGTTTTACTCGATTGACCAACTTTCTCCGCACAACTCAGAACAAATATGCGTTGTAACAGAAATGAAAACGCCCGAACATAGCAGTAGTCACGATAGATAATTTTTTCACAACTCCCGAGCATAGTAGTAGTCACATATAAGTGGAAATCGAATATCATCATCCCCTTCACTATCGATATAATGCTTTACCTCCAGCTGCAGGCCTTAGACTTGTAGTAATAACCTGTTGCTCAGAAACCGATAGTATGTGAGTTTACTTCCCATTTGTTTATCAGTACGACAAATTCCAAGTAACAATGTGAAATATCTACTAATTGGACGACGTAAAATCCTAAACATGTGTAACGATTCAAAAGGTTATGATCGTAGCTCAGCGGCACAGCTACAACAATTTGCGGTTCTGCTTATACGTCGACGCATGCGCTTTAATATCACCTAATGTCCATTTCTGTCTAAACGCACAAATGACTCATTTTATGACTCGTTCTCCAATAGAGATCCAAAGTACTTTAAATGGTTAACTAGTATTCAATCAAATACTTTCTTGCTCTATCAAAAACTTGGTGTATGACAAGGTGTACAACTGACTTGCTGATTTTTTTCAAATTCGTTCTGTTTAAAGTTCACGTGTAGGTGTATAGAGCTTAATATTAGTAGTTTACTTTTAGCAGAAATTTGAAAGTGTTGTAGCTTGGTGTTGTACTCAAGTAATCAAACATGGCCTTTGGTACAAAATAGAGTATCGTAAAAATGGCAGAGCCATAGTTATGGTAACTAAAATTTCAATGAAAGATGATAAAACGTGACAAATATGGTGCTAGTTAGAACTGTAATTGGTGATGATACAGGCACTTCTAATAGTAACGATATGATAATGAAGATAACAATAATGATAACAATATGTATGAAGATGATGACGCAAAAACGATAAATCAGCAGTTCTGATGATAATGGCTTTGCTAATCAGGGTAAAAGGAATGATGATGGCGAAGAATACTATGATTATGAACAATTTTTTGCTGTCTGTCTTTGTTTCTTACTGTCCGTCTTTCTTTTCTTCGTCTTACGTTCTCATCCAAAATTCTATACTCCAATTGTTCATGCCTCTTCTTGGTGATTCTTTGCCTTTTCTAGTTCTAGTTCTAGGTTGTACTCTCTGCTTTACTGGATCTTCAATTCTTTACCCTGTACGTTTTGAAGTGGTTAGCAATAGTGGGTCGATAGCATGGGATCGAAAGACAATAAAACATTTTATTGACAGAGAGAAGTCAGTTGGTCTATTTGACTTATTATTGTTAGATTCTTGAGAAACCTTTTAATGCCCACCTATTTGTAACATGTCGATGAGTACAATTAAGCATCCGTGATTCTTCAAGAGTCAGGATACATCATTTGCAGTCGTTAACATGATAAACCAACCTTTCTCAACTTGCAAGAGCTTTCACAAGATTTGAAACCAATAGCTTAGCTATTGATCCTTTAAACGTGATATCCAAGATTCAGAACACAGCTTTCAATCCCTCTTCACCTTTTCATTTGGTAGAGCTTGATAGAATCAGCTATGCTCCCTATAGGACGGAATTCCCCCAGCTCTTATACCTTAAAGTTTGTCTCGTAACGTTATTCACAAATTTCTCATTGCTATCTACTTTTTCTTTTCCGGTTCCTTCAACCCTCCTTCTTGTTAAGTGCGTCTACTTAAATTTTATCGCTTTACAATACTTAAAACCAAAATGGAATATTTCGGAATATAAACAATGCCAAAGATTCAAAGTATAGCACGTTATCAAGCTTAAAGAGTCGTCCCTTTAAAACCGGAGAACAAGCAACTGTCATCCTTTTAAAGCAGCAATATATTTCGTCTAGAAATTGCACAGGGAATACAACCGACATGCAATAGTTTACCTTTCGAGGATTTAAGACACAAAAAATGTAGTGATAACGTGTAAATCAGACTGTACTTCAAGTTTTAAAAGAGGATTATGACCTATCCGTACCCAATATTTCAAAACCAACTAAATCTCCTTTAAGAAGTTTCCTAAGCAATTTTATATCTCTGTAAGAATTGTTGCCATAAAGTCCATAGCTACTCTAATCTAAAATACTACCTCGTCTTAAGACAAAATCTCTTATTTCTCCTTTGGTCAGCCTTGGTATCAATCTAAGACATGACTGTTAAAACAGCGATCCTTCTTTATTCTATTGACACTTACGCATTCAATAACTAGGAAGCTACAATTAGTATTTAATATTAAATATTATAAACACAAAGTAGGATTCACTTATCATTAATATTCATTTAAAATTAGGTTACGGTAAATAAGATGAAATTGCACGAAATAGCAAAAACTTTCCTGCAGTTAAAGAATTTTCTCGTCTGACATCAAGCAAAAAGGATAAGATTGGTTTGTATAGGGAAAATTTTGCAAAGACACCAAAATCGTCACTGTTCTTAAAGTAAAAAGGCAACAGTGGTTATAGGAAACCAACTAAAAGGAATAGAGAAGCCGTTTTTAAGAAGTTTGTCGTCTGATAATAAATCGCCATTGTGTAAAAATTGTGAGAGTTAGCACCAAAAACGAAGGCTCGGCACTTGCACACAAAACCTGTCACTATTCTTGAGGTTAAAGGAAATAGAAAAGAGATAAGTTTAAATGAAAGATGAAACTGTGCAAAACAACAACACATTTTAGGACTGAAAAGCTTTTTCGTCTGACACTCCTCTGAGTATAAAATCGTCTGAATTGAGATTGAGAAGAAATCCATAAAACTTATACCAAACTGTGTTTTGAAAGTAGGCAATCAGAAGTCTGAGTGCTGGATTGGTGTTGTTTTGACCAATCAGCGTCTGTGAAACTAAATTTTGTATCACATTTTGAATAAAGGATGAATAAAAAGAAGAGATTGAAACAGATTTCGTGAGATGCTTATTTCCTCTATCAATCATACCAGTGGAGGTCGTCGATATTAGTTCGAAAAAGAACGAAAATTCGAAACTGGGCTTGGTGTTTCAAAAGGTCATCGAACTATTATTTAATAGTTGATCATCTTTAGGCCGCAATAATCGATCGCCAGGAGTAACTTACGATGATGATGGAGAATTCTGGGAAATATCTGTATCGTGTCACCAGTCTCTAATTATCGGTTATCGATTTCAAGTTTCCAAGGAGTAGTTTCAAAAAATCAGACATTGATAATGAAGGTGTTTCCATTAGTAACCACTCAAAATTCATCAGCTGTTAAACTTAGACTCGAAGTTGTTGGTGATAAACCAGTACCCAAGATTCTTCTTGGTTGTCGTTTGCTAAGTTGTAAACAGTTACAAAGGACTTCTTAAAACATGAGATAAAACAAATTCTTTTTTACCCCCTTCACCCGACTACCGTGAAAATTGCAAAACAGCAAAAGTATTAGCAACATTACAAACCTGCTTTACAGTTAAAATAGTTTAAAATAGTTGAAAACGAAATTAGAGGTAAAAATATAATACGGAAACTGATAAGTGACCTTTGATATCTTTATTTGAAACGTTTTCCTGTTTCGTTGTTTTTTCTGCCATAATTTATTTCACTCTGGCAAGGTTTTATTCAGTTTCTGTTCAATTTCGTTTTAAGTTTGCTACTTTGAGATCAAATCTACGCAAGACTTATTTTTTATCATTTAAGTGAGCATGTCTTAACCAAACTTTCGTAAGATAATTTTGGGCGTCATGGCATACCCTCTTGGCCTGTGCCTTAATTACCGGATAATCTACGCAAGACTTATTTTATGATCATTTAAGTGAACATGTTTTTAACCAAATTTTCGCAATACAATTTTGAGCGTCCTTGCATACCTTCTTAGGCTGTGCCTTAATCACAGGACATATACAGTCTCCTTCTCCATCTTTCTGCTTATTCCTTTTCAGGGGTCGCCGCAGCGTATCATCTCTTTCAATTTTGCTCGGTCGTTGACGTCCTCCATCTCCACGCCAGTAACCACCATATCGTCCTTTACAGCATCTAAAAACCTTCTCTTCGGCCTTCCTCTTCTTTTCCTCCATGTGGGTTCCATTCTTAATACTCTCTTCCCTATATGTTCCTCCTCTCTTCTTAGGGCTGTGCCTTAATTACAGGACATGTACAGTATATATAGTTATTTGTTTATTTCGGTTTATTTAGTATGCTGATAAGCAATTTAAGGATCTCTAAGATAAAACGAGAAAGTAAGCGTTCTTTGCCTTGTGAAAACATGTTATGGACGATTGATACGTACTGATGCAACGATAATAGGTAAAATAAAGAGTCTTCTTCCCTGTCGCTCAAATATTGTAATTTTCCGTGTTTTCTCGGAAAGCCTGATCCAAGATCCTTCGCGACGAAATGAAAGGAAGAGATTTTATACAGAATAATAATTACCAAATAAATGATAAATACGGAGAACTGGAATTAAATGGAGATGAATGGAATAATTAAGTAACGGTTATAAGTCTTTAACATCTTAAGAATGAAGAAGACGTCGGAAATTACGTGTGTGTAGATGTGTAGATGTGTAGATGTGTAGATGTGTAGATGTGTAGATGTGTAGATGTGTAGATGTGTAGATTTATAGATAAGGGAAATCCAAGCTATTCTTAATCCTACGAATTATTAGTAATAAACCAATATAATTATTTAATATCAAATAGAAATAAATGAATGAATCAATCAATCAATCATGCCATCTCTTCTAATCACCCCATGTCACCTGAAGACTTCATAATCCTTACAACTGCTTCTTCCTGCTATCTGCTTCCCCTTAATGAACGCCTTATTATCAAAATTAGAATCCTACGCTTAACTCTACAAACAATTTCACAGTCAACTGAAAAGCATCGAATATATTTTTCCTGTCTTAAAATAACTATTCATAGGCCGTAACGGCATATGGGAACAGCTGGGGGTAAGAAGGGTGTCTGTATATTAGCATACAATCTGCAGTTAGAAATAGACGGGGTTTATCTACGGCTATTACTTTTTGTCCAACCTCCCCAGCCTTATACCTAACGGCTGATCAATTTTTCGAAATAATTTTCCAGCGCTACCCCACCCCACCACAAGTTATCTCACACTACAGGCTGAGAACAATTTAACACTCTCGTGCAAAAGTTTCTTCTCACTGAGCAGCGATTTCACATCATGGCAACAAAACTAACGGGAAAACCTTTCTGTCCTATTTCTATCATCTCTAATGACTTCAGACAGGTAAGATGAGTTCAGTGCCTCAACACGGGGATCGTAGGCGCCGCTATATTAATGATACCCTGTAAATATTTGTTGTCTAGGTATGAAACCCGGCAGATATGCTGATTCATCTTTTAACAAAATGAAACAGGGTGTAATTTTTAAATAAAAGGTGATGACGTCACAGAATAGCCGGAAGTTGACAAGTGCCTAAACACGGTTCGAAAATCAATGGTTAAGATTGCGTTTATTAGCATAACGCACTATAAGTTTTACTTTTTAGGTTTCAGAGAAACGTAACGTACCATTGAGTGCAAGAGGCTATTTTACACGTAATTGACCTGATTTGTGCAAATAAAACAGTTCTATTTCAAGTGTTTTTCTTCGTAGACCTAGGTGCTTTTTGTAGTTGACTCTCCGTAGCGGGTAATCATTAGCAAATATTTGATAAAGCTTTATTTAAAAATACTTCTTGATAACTACGACGGAAATTCAAGAAGTTTGACAACGACTGAACGAGTTGTTCGTGAGATATCAGAGAAAAAATATATAGGCGTAGGTCAGCTATCCCCCACACCTCCACCCGTTTGTCTAGGGTTAAAGGGTTCTTTTCTGCGTCAAGAGGTAGAGCTGCCACGTCAATAAGTCATAGGTTCAGGTTTCGAAACCAGAGGTGGTTTTTTCTGTCGATGTTCTTCATGAAGTGGTTCCAAAATGGAGCTTCCCATATGCTGATTACAAATTACACTTTTTTATCTCTTCTATACGTACTCTCAAGCACATAACAGCAATGTCATCTATAAACTATTTAACCTTTATTTTAGCTATGCCTCTTTTACTTGACGTGAGACTGTTGTTAAACAACAATGCTGTAGTAAATTCTAAATTAATGTGAAATTCATTCAGTATCATAAGTTTTCAAACATGTACATCGTTTAACTGTGAATCAGAATATAAAAACCGCATTGCCTCTTCTAGTAACTCATGTTGACTAAAGTATTGTCGGATATAATTTCTCATTAAAAATGCTGGTAATTATAATGCATTCTCTTGATTCTGCCTTTGGCATGTGTCTAAAAAGCAAGTCGAGTATTTTAATTGATTTATATATCCGGAAAGGTCGAGTATTTTAACTTATTTATATATCTGTAAAGGTTGTGGCATTAATAATCATTTGACCCACTTCCACTTCATTCCCTGCTTAGTGCTAGCTTCATAAAATATTGTTCTAGTACTCCTTACGCCAATTTCGTCCCTCTTATCGTTCATTTCTACAGATTTACGGCTTATCATTCAGCATGTATTCGACAAAGATTGCTTAAAAATATTAGAGGCCCTGATAAAATGTACTCGTTTGTCCTCATCTGCATTTTCAATGCTGCCCCCAGGTGACAGCAAACAACGGGCGGCCAATCCGATTTCAATGTTCCACCAAAATTGACAGATCTTTTGAGAGATAAAGGTTCTTTCTGAAGCTAAAAACGTCTTAAAGGTATTAAGGCCAGATTAAGCTGGTTATCATTTACCTTTGATATGATCGTTAAATATCAAGACTTTGTCTACCTGAAGTTCAGGAGTAGCAACTTCGATTAATTCTCCATTCGTCTTTTGGCAGATGGAGCGACTTAGTGGGCCCTCTTTGCCGCAACCACCTTTTCCAAATCATGCATCTTCTAATCTTGCATGCGGAGGTAGCCAAAAGATGGCTTAAGTTTTAGAGATTTCGAAATCCGTTATGGAATATTAGAGAGCAGAACCAGCGTAGAGTATTTTAGGCGTAGATTCACTGGTTTAAAGAGACTGTCGAAACTTGACCCTAAATAGTGCTTCACTACGACCGCAGATCAGAAGCGCAGATCAGAAGCTTTTGTCACCCTACTGTTCAACATCATCCACATTTATTTCTGCATACTTCATTTATCATATTTCTCCAGCAAACTTAAAACAGTGATTAGTTTTATCGGAAAGGGTTGCGTTAGTTATCTACATTTTCCTTCAAGCCCTAGGGTGTCTTCGATAGCTCACAGAGACAGTCAATGCCTGAAGACCACAAACCAGAATCGGCTTCTGTCACCCTATTGTTCCGCAACATCCAAATTTATTCTTGTATACTTCACGTATCATTTCTCAAGCAAATTTATATCAAAAAAGGCGTGCCGTTTAACGAAGTCGTCCTTAAAACCTCGGGGTGTTTATGATAGCTTAAAGAGACACTCAATCACAATCGCTTTTAGCTACCCCACTGTTTAACGTGACTCGAACATTTTTCTGCGTTCTTCCCATCTTACTTTTAGACGTAATTGAAAGAGTAATAACTTGTATTAGTTATCAGCTTAATTGCTCAATTCCTGTGTTAGTCTTTTAACGGTGTATTCTTCTAAATGAGAAGAACGGAAAGATGCACGGAAAGATGAGCTCATGCTAACTGCGACAGATTGAAATAGTTCCTTATTAGCCAATTTACTAAATCACTTATTTCCTGATACCTCTTAAATCAAGATCCATCACAAATTAGAATGAGCAGAACTAACAAAAGCCATGAGTGAATATAAGGGTTATTTGTCACTATAGGAAGACAGCGAATCTGTGAAAGGACTTTCCTAGCACCTGATGGCATTGACTTTAGTAAACCGACTTTCCATAAATTTCGATCACATCTCTTTGTATAATGTTTTACCAACCACTCTGGAAAAGAATCAATAAGATAGATCATTTTTAGGGCATTATATCACTGGATTAGTAGCTTAAGCAATGATGTTGAAACCAAACTTAGTCTAGTGCTTTTCAGAGATCATGGAAGAGCAGCGATTTTTCTCAGTCATACTAACGATTACGCGCAAGCATCGTGATCTGTGTCTATATTTTTCAGAAATTTGATTGCAACTTGTGATTTCATTATATAGGTCATCAAAGTCTTTAACACATAGCATCTGGCCGCCTCTCTTATTTAAAACAAGTTCAATTTAACTAAAGAGCAGTTTAATCTGCAAAATTATACCTGAATTCTTTTTATGTCCAAAGCCCGCGCTTGGAATATTTACGGACATCACCGGCATTTAACTTGCATTTTGATACGGCTTAGTTTTCTTTCCGATATGTTAATTTAATTATATTAGGGCACAATTCCCAGTGTGAATGAGAAAGAGAGGTAACGTAATGAGCTTCTTGCTTGTTGACTGATTGAATCAGTTGCAGATGTACGTGTTGTCCATTAAACAGTCCCCCACACCAAGTCAGTTGGCGTTTCTCAACACTTGTACAAAGAAACATTAGGTTGAAATGAATCCACCGCAGAACAGCAGTACATCAGTAAAGTAAGAGCAATCCTCTACGTGACACCGTCGGGAAGCACTGATATTCACACCTACCCGATCATGTTGGTTTGCAACAGTAGCACACAAGGAGGACGATTGCGATAGATCGATATATTAAGGGTTAAAACGAGCCGCGTAAGGTGCGGTTAGCGACATAGAGCATGATAATTACTGCATCATGATTGTCTTAAAGTCAATGCTCTAGTTGCTCTATAATTACAAAACAGATAGCAGGCATTTATTAAAAACTGTTATAAACTGTCTATCAACAGCCACTATTCGAGAAAGAAAATTCCTACCTAAGAAAATTGAGGATTAATAATGTACGAAAGACACTCGTCTTGCACATCTATATGGTTTGCCAAGAACTCATAAAAAGAAACTGTCTATACATCCCATCCTATCAGCGAATGTCATGTACAACTAGGCCTACGCTTTGGCCAAGTAGCTAGATGAAAACCTCAAACCATTTTCAGCGAACAATTATATTATTACCGTTATCTTTAGCTTTGCCAAGGAGGTTCAAGTTCTTACATTTGATGAAGCCGACAGTCTTGTTTCATTTCTTTTTACTAATGTACTCCTTGAGTACACAACAAAATTATTGGTAGACAAGGCTTCTAAGGACGACTGGTTTACACACTAGGATAGACGAACACAGGTACTCATCTGTAGGCTCACATCGCCGTGATCATCACCGTCTTTTAACGGCACCTCCCCTAAAAAGTCTTGAAAAAAAGTAATTCCAAGTTGGACAGCCTCGTTTACGAGATGCTCTGCATTAAAGAGAGGATGCCTACACTGAATGTTCAAATAGATTCGATCATAGCTAAATTACTTGTATAATTCCGTGGGAATCCAATGAATTTCTTTTGTCATTTGTGACCATTCATTGTTAGTTTAGTGAATTAGTTGCGGTTGCATATTTCCTTTTCTTATTTAATAATTACATCCCGATGGTGTCCAAACGTCGTGTTACGCTCGTATTTTTAATAAAGTTTACATCTAAGGTTAGGTTGATCAAAGTTATAGATGGCAATATGAAGACGTCATCATTTCAAATTACCATAACCTCGAGAAGCATACTGTAAGTCCTTGAGTTATCCCTCTTGGATATCTGTCGTTGAAGAAGTCCCCTATATGAATTCTGTTGTTTGCATATAAACCAAATATAATGGGTTGCCAATTAGCATACATTTGAAAATAATCTGACTATACTTGGAAGTTGTGAGTATTTGTGAGTATTTGTGAGTATTTGTGAGTATTTTGTGAGTATTTATGAGCATTTTGTGAGCATTTGTGAGTATTTTGTGAATATATGTGAGTATTTATGAGTATTTATGAGTATTTGTGAGTATTTGTGAGTATTTGTGAGTATTTGTGAGTATTTGTGAGTATCTGTGAGTATTGGTGAGTACTGGTGAGTTTTTGTGAGCGTATGTGAGTATTTGAGAGTATTTGTGAGAATTTTGCAGAACGTCACCATTGACAACAACTCTAAGCCCTATTTTTGTATTTGTTTACTGAATCTTCTACACACTGATCTCTCAATTTGATGGTATCCAAGTACGCTAAATTTTATGATACAGTTCATGTTATTATAATATTATCATTGCGTGTTACTGTAGTATTGTATTCTTTTATTGTGTAATAGCATTATTTCTGATCAGCTGAGACACAAATAGGAGACGTGTACGTACCAAAAAGGAAAGTATATTTAACAATGTTTTATTTATAGAATATATCGTCTGTTCTACTAGATATTTTTCTATTTAACAGAAGTACTAACAGCACAAGGAACCACGTCGCAG
>JAAAKL020017697.1:0-10506 GCA_010016065.2 Carybdea cf. marsupialis auct. non (Linnaeus, 1758)
ACGTTACGAATGTTACAGTACATGGAATACAGTGCAAACTGAAGTTACAGCAAACTGCATTGCTTTCACAAAGGCTTTACCAGTGTGAGAGACACAGAGAGACCAGAGAGACCAGAGAGACTGTCAAATACTTATCAAAGCCTCTTACATATGAAGTCTAGTTAAAAGCATGTGCAATCGGAGAATTCTAACCTTTGTTGTTCGTCCCTTGTTGCCAAATGCATTGGAGTATCGTTAGGCTATTATCGCTTTTGGATTTAGCAAATGGTATACCTTAAGAAATTGTCAAAACTACAAGAAATCTCGTTTACAGGTCATAAAAGTTTCTCTAAGGAAGGACCATTTGTAGGAAATCTCCTTACAGCAATGAACTATGAAATCTAAAAAATGTACAAACGTGTATACAGTAGCATACTAACCTCGAATGCTCAGATAAACAAAACAACACTCTCTTTAGCAGATAAAGCAACACTTCTGCATGTAGACACCGCCCTTTTATCCCTTCCATTTTTAGGGTGGGGGCACGTGCCCCCATGCTCCACCCCGCTTACGTCATTGGACTTGACTCGTGTCCTACGACTTAGACCTGCCTTCTAGTACTAGTCCTTCATCTCGTTGCCCACATAGTGGGAAAAGTCGCCCAATACCGCACAGCTAGAGGTAATTTAAGACAAAAATGTTTTGTTTGGTCGCACAAGAAGTTCACAAACGCCACCTCTCGAACGAAATCACATTATCGGCGATTCGTCGCACAATTTGGCAACACTGGCTTCAAACAAAGGATCTATCAACCACCAACACACTCACTGCTAATATATAAACAGTGCTTATCGATTTACATCCTAAACATCTGAGTTGATACCTGTAGTTTACTATATGTGAGTCCAATGGCAATTCATTGGACTGTATTATTCCGTAGAAAAGAAAACCCGACGCATAGAAACCATTAGAAGCGCATCATTTGAATCGGCTAGCACTGGCGATTTAGGAATGCTAATCCATGTAAGTCTAAACATCCTACTGTTTCTAGAAGTTAAGTACCTGTCACATTTGATCATCAATAGTAAATAATGCAATGCAACCGATAGTTACATGACAAACGAATAGAGAGAGGATTTTCTAATAGGACGAACAAAAAGGGATTTGCAAGTTTTCGGGAGGCAAATCATAGTCTAGAAAGTCAAACACTCCCATTCGCAAGATTGATAAATATGGTGTGTGTATGCTGTAAATTTCTAGGCTTTGTTTAGAAGTCCTAGTTCACTCTAGACTCTGAATGAGGAAGATATAGGTGCGGGGCCTTATGACGTCATGCATTGTAAGGAAGTTCATATATTATCGTACTCCGGAAGTTCCTTAGAAATTTTATTCCTTCCAGTGGATACAATTCGAGTTTTCTCTTACTACCATGAGCTAAAATAAGGGCAGTCAGACACAACCTTTTTTCAGAGCATTGAGGCGTAGGGCCCCCTATCAGTTCGGGCCCCCGGGCCATGGCCCTGTCTGCCTCCCCTTAAAACCACCACTGCTAAACACGGGCAAATATTCTGAAATAAGAAAATAGACAAACAGCCATGTTGATGTGCCTTACACAAGGCAAAGAACTGCAAAGTAATACGATCAGTGAACCATGAGAGCAAGTACCATACCCCTTTTTCTGATTTGGGAGGATTGGCCAAGCAAAAGTGACGTGACCAAGGGATGGGTGTAGATTATTGGGGGTTGGGGGCTCGGCCCCTCATTTTTCAGGATGGGGAACAACAGCTGCTTTATCCTCGCACCTTGAAGCTTAGAAATGTCAAATTGTCCACATTTAATTGTCCACAATTCCATCCTGTGGTGCCTCCCTTCTTGCAAAATGCGGCACTAGTTCTCAGTAAGGATTCTCCTACTTCTCAATGGAAAGGAACTTCCAGAATCTGCGTTCCTTTGCACTGTGTATGCACATAAATACAGAGCTTTAAGGTGCCATTAGTGGTTACGCAGAACGTTTTCAAGGGGACAGGGAGCGGGGGTCTATTGATCTCTAAAAAGGACTGGATCGAGCTTCCCATTGCTTCCAAAATCGAGAAGGCGTGGTCAAAAATGGCATCGTAAGGTCCGCAGTGTTGTGTGAAAGGGTGCAACAAGCGAAAAAAAACGAAAACAGAGGAATGGAAAAGTCACAGTAAACGGACCAAATTGCTCCCCAGCGAATTTGTCGCCAAAAACATATGTAGAAATTCATATTCTATGTCTGTTTTGGGATGCTCTAGTGAAAAACTGATGTAAAATATATTAAACTAAAAGATTGTTGAGCCCAGATAGGCATACATCGCATTGGTAAGAACTAAAAGAAGCACATTTCTTGTCCCATCCTGGAAGATAAATACAAACATTGCTCTCTCCCCCTAAGTCAATCATTTGTCCTTCAAAAACACTAGGATATGCCTGGTCTTTGCAAATTGTTCCAGCCCTAATTTCAACAATTAGATCATCTAACTGGGAACTGGGAGAAATTATATCCTTCAAATGAAATTAAGGTATGGGGAACAACAATAAGGCCGCCAATGGGAGGGAAAGTGATGACGTCACAAATCAAAAGTTTTGGAAATAGTAAGATTTAACTCCAGACATCCTACCCTGGAATAGGTTGTTTCTCAAAATACAAGATCTATAGTGTATATAGTGTTAAACTAGAGGCGTTTGAATCTCAAAAATCTCTGGTCAAAACTATGTTGTTATTCCTTGGTTCCTTATCTCAGGAACCCGCAGTAAACAATAAGGTTTTGTTAGAGAGACTAAAAACTTTAAATGCTAATATGTCGGTGTTGGGAAAGGGCACAACTCTCAATTTTGGCCATTGACTTTCTCACTTATAGGGCAACATGAAAATTTAGTGCCTTTTTCCATAATTCAAGCATTTTCAAAATCGTGACGTCACACCTTTCCTCCGCATGGCATTCACGTAACCATGGGAACTGAATGGATATACTAACCACTGAGCATACACAGGACCTTGTTAATGATTTGATCACTGGTGGACCAAAGGGTCACAAATTCCTTTACTTAGGCCGCTATTGCTTTCTGCTGACTTTCTCTAAAAAGCTATAAAATTGTTTCCCCTCCATTTGCTTTGAAGTGATTGGTAAACTCAGGAAGGCCCAATTCATCGGTAGTGTGAGAGTGCTGTTAGACATCTTTTGGGTCCTTAGTCATTCCCAAACACTACTTGGCACGGTTCTGAGATATGATGCAATGTAAAATTGGACGATTCCCTCTAAACCCCACTCGAATCCAGATGGAGCAAATATGCCCTCGTCTCAACCGTCGAAACCTGTAGCGGTGGAATCCTTTTTTGGAATCATTGGTTACGATGACGACATTCGACTCGCGGATATGCAAGTCTCAACATGTAGTCTCGGCATAGGAATGTGAGAATTTTTCTGGAATGAACCTTTATTTGGTGTTGGAATAGCAGGTCAAGAGATTTGCGTTTCATAACGATTGTGTTTGGGCTTGCCTACCACACCCCGAGGTTTAAAAAGGCCAATATCAGAAGACTTAAAATAAAACTACGGTGCCAATTAACAAAAGATAACTGTGGCATGTATTGAGGTCAACTGCCTTTATATTCATTGAAAAGGGAAGATTTTCGTGAAGACCTCCTACCAGTAATCTACAATGCAAAAAGCCGGGGATTATTTTTGCCAATTTTTGTCAGATTGACAAGAGGCCTTCTCAGGTTTTCCCACGTTATATTTAACAAACGTTGCCCAAAGAAATGGGCATGTCATCAAGAATCCTTAGTACATCGCATCCATTAAGGTACATGCTTGGTCAACCATCTTGCTGGACACAGTAGGTCAGAGCTATCATTACCACAAGAGGGTGGTAGGACGTGGCGACCTTTCAGGCATGGGGCTTACCTTTGCATAACTTGTTAAGGTACTAATCATGGGAGAATTTTTGTATGTAAAATAAATCGTACCTGTAAATATAAAGCATACTTATTACCGACCTTAACACAAAGACGTTTGAAAATAAAGAAAAGAAATAAAAAAATAATAAAAAATTAGGTGACCACCGAGACACACCGGTGTGTGTTCTACTGAATGATCTCGAAAAAACACCGGATCGAGCATCTTCCGTCTGAAAGTGAGGTCAGTAGTTGAAAGCCATTTAAATCCCATCAAACAAGCTTATAAACAATATTATGTGGCACTGTAGATCTTCCTTCGCTATTTTAATTTTGGGGAGCTAGTATTCGTGACCATTCTTGTTCGCTGTTGGGAACAATGGGAAGCTCGATCCAGTCTTTTTAAAAAGATCAGTGGGTTCTCCTAGCCGAGCTACATGATTCCTGATGATAACATACTCTAGTCACTATATTAGTTCCCAGTCTTTCCAGTGTGCATTGAAGCCAATTTATCTGTCCGAAGCCCGTTGAAAGTTGCAAAGTATCAGCTCTGACAATTCCTATTTCTCTAGTTCTTTTCTGATTATTTGTAACCTTTTCTTATGCGTATTACAAAGTTGTTCATAGCGATATCTTTGAAACTGTTTTTATAACAAAGTTTAACAGCCGCTGTTTACCTCAGTGAAGTTTTCCAAGTATAGGACATGCGAAATCAGTCAGCCCTGTGGTCCATGAACTTCCCTATGGACATGCATCGAATAAATCAGAATTGAAAACAAGTAATATCAAATGGTGTTGTATGAGACCTCCTATAATATATACTATGCGGGGGGACTGGGGCAGAGGGTCCTGGGGGACTATCGTTCCGATATCGAGACTGCATTAAGTAAATAGTTAACTATCGAACAAACTATCTATTAGATCAGGCGCGGATCCAGGGGCCGGGGGCCATGCCCCCCAAACGTTAAAATGTCAAAGTTTCATATAGGCCTTTCTGCTACACCCTTGGCTGAGTGCCTGGGAGTACCTATATTTTTTCCAAATGCCCCCCCCCCCAAAACTCAAACGCTGGATCCGCCCCTGTATTAGACGGTAGCTGGGGCATTACGGACGCCCTGTAGGTTCACCTTCAGGCCATTGCCCGAGCTCCTACGTCACGTAGGACCTCTACAAAGATTTTATACAGTCATCTAATCAAAACAGATGCCACATTCGATCCTTGCCAGAAGACCGAGAATTGAGCACCCGCTCGAAGGGGGAAGCTCCCTGCACCCGAAAGTCATTCTTGCATGAGGCACGGTATGAGGATATCTAATGAACAAAGATAGACAAACGGTAATGCAATCTTTAGACAAAGAGCAGGTAAGGCATTAAAAACAATGCCTGTTCACTTGACCATCTCCCATTGTATGAGAAACTCTAACCACATCGAAAACAAGGTTCACTAGCCTAAGCCTACAGGTAACGCAAGACAAGAAACCACTAAAGGTTAAAAATTGAATTGCTAATTTATATTTAATCTATTTGGCAATTTAAAGTTCTACATAACCATTCATGTTGATACTTACAAATATATCCCGAAATTATTACATCACTTTTAAAAATTTATGATCTTCTTTGTACAAATCAGCTATCTTCAAGTATAAAAAATCCTAGCTAAGCCAACATATACAATTATAAAAGATACAAAGTGTTCTTGAAAGTAAACAAGCAATGCAAGAGCAGGAAGTGTTACCTGTCGGTATGAGAGGATGCAAGTGTTACCTGCCGGTATGAGAGGATGCAAGTGTTACCTGCCGGTATGAGAGGATGCAAGTGTACCATGTACCCTCGTTTTACTCTCCTCGTACTCTAAACGGTGGAAGGTTTTCTGTTTCTATGAGATAATATTTGTGCATTTACAGCCGGATAACAACCTACCTTGTTACGTGAGTTATGACGATAAGGTTGTTGCAAGGCTGTGAACCGGAAGAAGGATATGTCCAAGAAACTAAGGTCAACAACCGAAGAGAGACAATATGGTAACACTATCAACAGAGTGAAATAACGAAGCAGGTACAACGTTTCTTCAAATGATTGCGAATGATACAAAACTTTTAGATGATCAGATTTCCAATTATCGTCAAAATCCAACATACACACCAACTATTTCAAAAAGGAAGCGTTTTCCACAAGATGTCTTACCAAAGTAAGTCACATTTCGTGGTTATCATGTCCGAAAAAGGTATAAACTGTAAGTTGCAATGGTTGCACTACTCTTTTCTACTGTGATTTCTCTCAATGTGTTCTTTCTGCTTTAAGACGGATGCAGAATCAAAGTGCTAGTTTCTCAAACTCCCGAACCAAAACTTTATGAGGTAAATAAATGAGACGCAGGTGTTGACAAAGAAACTTCCCTACTTTAAAAGTAATCCTCAAAAAAACAAGCTTTAATTTTATCCCATTAAATGCCACCCAGGTAAAATTGAAAGGCCAAAGGGCCTGCTGCAAGAGTGGTGACTACCACCAAATACGTCAGTATAATAGGAGACTAGCAAAAAAGCTAGAACAATATCACTTCCTTTCGCCTGACCCGTGCTCCACAACAAGGTGGTTCCCCAAGCGGCTTTCTGGGGGAAAAACATACTAATACCGACATTGGGTAAGCCATCTAGCTTACATCTTCCTTGGGGAAGCCTCACTGCTTAACGGGAGGTACGATGAGAGACCGTAATCCATCTAGCAAGTCCATTGACTTTTGTAGGTACTGATTCATAGTACTGTATAGGGAGCTCCCCTATCTCGGTTGGTAAAGAGGTAGTCTAACAAACAGAAGGTTTGGACTCGAACCTCACAGATCTATGAACTTGAAGTGACGCAATATCCAAACAAGAGACATCCCAAATTTCTTTCTCTCGTTGGTATGGGACCGTGGCTTAATGGAAAAGCGTCGTGTTGCGCAATGCAGAGACCATGGGTTTGATTCCCCGTGGTCTTGATTTTTCACCTTCGAGATTTTACAACACCGATGTCTACACTCAGTCATTACAAACTCCTACCGTAAAGACAGCAGGAAATTACTGTATGTACAGTTAGCTGCTTATTACAGGAAAACCTCAAAGCACTGTAACATATTCTCCGACTATAAGTAAACATATAGAGCGTACATGTATGTATTTGACGTATTAACGTACAATTAAGAGTTTAAGGACTTTCTGTACTTATCTGCGCTTCCTTCACGCATGAGATTACATAAACGTAGAAAAGACATTGAAAGCTTGAATCAGTGCCCGCAGAGAATCAATATCAAAATAAAAATAGAAAACCAAGAAGACGTTATACAAGTGGCAATCTGATAGGCATGGCATTTTAAAAACTGGCTATAAAAGGAACCTTTTCTTTGTGTCTATTTTATCCAAGGCGGCACTATGAACAAACGTCAGAACTTGTAAGGCGTCCTGGCGGAGTCGACTTCTTGTAGGGGCGTGGGTGCCGGAGGCAAAGAGTAAACTATATTCTTGATTTTGTCTAAAGGAGTGAGCAGAAACGATCCAGACACGAAGTTGCTGCTGTAGAAAAACTGGATTATCGACTTCCTTGCACCCTAACACAAATTATATCGGGCAAGGCAAGGTATAACAGATATGTATGCTGAATTATAATCAAAGAAGAACCACTTACTTTCATGTTATCAACCTCTAAACAATGTCCAACTTCAATTCATACCGTGTGATGTCTACTTTTGCACACATCCTCTGTAAATACCTAAGAATCTTAACTCGCTTGGCGAAAGAATGGGCTGCTTATGACATAAATGGACAAAAAGCGACATCCTTTCGAGAGCGTGCAGTACATAAGCAAGCATCGCGATAAATCGAATAATCGAATAAAGACAAGACGCAATTTTATTTTATTTAATCAATAAAGTCAAAAGACATATCCCTTGCTTTTTGGGAGAGCGGGCCCATATGGAAGAGGGCCTTACTTCATAAGCATCCTTTTTCGTATCTTTTCCTTTTTTTACTCTCCGTTTCAAAGTCTTCTCTTCCCAGAAGAGGTTTGACTAATGCCCATGTTCATCGTACTTGTTATTGGAGCATGGAACACTTTTAGACTGAATGCCTCTCCTGACGTCACCAATTGACCTTCCAGGGATTTACCCCTGACCCCGTTGAACTGAAGGCCATGGCGGCTCCTACTTTAATACTATCTGCTATTGTAAAGAGCTAACCCCAAATCAAAATGCTACCACGAATCTGTCAATTAAGGCACGGTTCATAATTTTATTCAGCAATTTAACTACCCTATAACGTTTCAAATTGCGATGCTTAAGCGAATATCACGATAATTCGAATGATCAAGATATACACGAGGAGGGGCTTACTCGGGTAAACACGGCCAGAAAATAGAACCATGGGCGCTAGGATATTTGATATCTCTGAATACACACTTGATTGACACCGGGAGTTGCAATTACAATCTCGTGGTACCACCCATTCCAAACCCAATATCGACACCCCCAAATTTCTGACAATATTCGTCAATTCCGTTTTTGTACAGCTCCAATCGTCGCTCGGCGTACACCCTGAAAAGAAATAAAGTTGAATGAAAAACGCAGATGGACTCAACTTACCTAGGACTTCAAAGTATTTTGGACGCAGTTTACTAATCGCTGCAAATATCGCTGAACTCGATAACCATTTGCAGTTTGGTGGCCTTTACTGCTGCGCGCCTATAATTTCGGCCTTTGAAATATGAAGATTCCCTAAACCCCGTTGCAAAATTTTGTCAAGTTTGAAAAAGGCCATTTCTTAGACTTACATGTCAGAGCCAAAGATCAAAGATCTCTAGTCAAATTGATAAGAAAAAGGCAACTGCAAGTTGTTGGTAATATCAACAGGCATTGTGACCAGTGGTGGTTTTGGAGGGTGCGGGGCCCTGGGCCGAAAAAGTTTGCGGGTCTTATGGCATCATGCATTACAAAGCATTTCAGACATTATCGTACTGCGGACGTTCTGGAAACACGGTATTCCCTCCTGGGGGTACAGTTTCAAGTTTCAATCTATTCCACGACGTCAACATTGGCAGTTAGACGCATACTATTTTCGTAGTATTGAAGCACGAGGCCCCTTGGAAGTGCGGGGCCTCGGGCTATGGCCCTGTCGGCCTCCCCCTTTAACCGCCACTAATGGTGATTTAGAAAAGCTTACTCTTTTTGGCAAAATCAAGGGAAAGGGTAACACGAGAAAGTGCGAGAAATACATTTCTTAATAGCCTGAATATGTGGACGACTAACAGAAGGATGAATAACATTGCATTCATTCACATGTCTGACGATAGACGGTTTTGGAAGGATATGATCGCAGATGTCTGCAACAGACCTGGTACGTAACAACAACAACATGTTACACCTCCCTGCTGCTAAGTGGAGACGTCTAGAAAACAGATGATACCAGAAATGGACACCGCTTTTATGTTCAAGTGTCTCGCTCGATTTTTCTATTTTTGCCGTAATTTTGTAACAACTGAACTTTGTTCACATTGTAGCTTTCTGAAAGTGTCCTTCTTCTTTTGAATTCGGAGCTACGAGCCAATCGATTGTAAATCGAGTACTGCAAATTTTCTTCTGCCCTTTGACACAACGTTTCGTCATATTCAAGTGATTCGCAATACACTCTTACTGATTTGATATTGATATTGATATAAATTACTGGCTTCAAAGTCAAGGGCCTTGCAAGGAATATCTGAAGGGGAATAAATGATCCCACAGTTAAATTATTTGGAAAAAATTCGCCAAGTCATCAAAATCTTCATGTATTCATATATATCTATTTCAGATAAAAGTTATGAGATGATCACATAGTCAAAAGATAACCACATGACCACATATTTGTAAGATAACCACATGGTCACACAGTTGTAAGACAATCACACGGTCACATAGTTGTAAGATAGTCACGTGGTTGCATAGTTGTAAGATAATCACGTGGTCACATAGTCATAAGTTAGTCACGTGGTAGCATAGTTAAAAATAAATACGTAGTCAATTTCATGGATAAGTAGCTAAGTGTACGTGAGAAATCTTTGGTATCATTCATATCGAATAAACACAAGGGGGAGGGACGGACCTGCTGTAAAATGACAGTTTCCGTAATATGGGGAGGGGGTCTCCTTACTCGAGGGTGTCCACATGCATAAATATTTTTTCTACTTTTTTAAGTTGAAAAATGCACAGCCATCACAAGAAAATAAAGCGAACTTATGCTTCACACGTTGTAGACTTGCTTAATTCTGATTTCTTTCTTTCACTGGCTACTCATCTATCTACCATGTTCGGTTTCAAGGTGAGGTTCACGTAACAGCAGAATTTCTGTCTACTTTTGTAAAATAGAGGGGGCATGCACTAAAAGAACGTTCGCGAGGAGGGGGTTTCAGAAAAGTGCACCTTTGAGGGAGGTGTGTAATTTTTGACATTATACTGGGAACGTACTATGTGAATGAATATGGCCTTGATAATGATGATAATAATGATGATGATGATGATGATGATGATGATAACGATGATGATGATAATGATGATGATGATAATGATGATAGTAATGAGGATGACAATAATGACGATGATAATG
>JAAAKL020017699.1:0-10506 GCA_010016065.2 Carybdea cf. marsupialis auct. non (Linnaeus, 1758)
AATTGATCTTATGATTGATTACAAAGGCAATCCGTTTTCTTTAACAGCTAGCTTCCCAAGGCAGAAAATGCATTAAAATAAAAAAGTTAGGAAATGACAGAAAATAGAAGAAAATGCCAGAAAATGTCAGAAAATGCAAGAAATCAAAAAATTATAAACTGACAGAAAATCAAAGAAAATGCGAGAAGATACCAGAAAATTTTAGAAAATATCAGAAGATGCAAGAAAATGATAGAAAATGTCAGAACATTTCAGAAAATGCAAGAAATCAAAAAAATTATAAACTGACAGAAAATCAAAGAAAATGCCAGAAAATACCAGAAAGTGATAGAAAATGTCAGAAAATTTAGAAAATGTCAGAAAATGCAAGAAATCGAAAAAAATTAAAAAATGACAGAAAATGTAAGAAATCAAAAAAATTATAAACTGACAGAAAATCAAAGAGAATGCCAGAAAATAACAGAAAATTCCAGAAAATGCCATAAATGATAGAAAATGTCAGAAATTTTCAGAAAATGTCAGAAAATGGAAGAAATCGAGAAAATTTTAAAAATTACAGAAAATTAAAGAAAATGAGAAAAGATAAAAGAAAATGACAGAAAATGCAAGAAATTTTCAGAAAATGCAAGAAGGTCAAAAAAGTTAGAAAATGACAGAAAATAAAAGAAAATGATAGAAAATGTCAGAAAATGCAAGTTATCAAAGAAATTATTAACTGACATAAAGTAAGAGAAAATGCCAGAATATAACAGAAAATACCAGAAAATAACAGAAAATGTCAGAATATGCATAAAATCGGAAAAGTTAGAAAATGACAGAAAATAGCACAAAATAGAAGAAAATACCAGAAAATACCAGAAAATACCAGAAAATCTCAGAAAATGTCAGAAAATTTCAGAAAATGCAAGAAAATGATAGAAAATGCCAGAAAATGTCATAAAATGCAAGAAAATGAAAAAAGTTATAAAATAACAGAAAATCAAAGAAAATGCCAGAAAATGGAGTCAAATGGAAAAAAATAAAGTGAATTAACATACAATAAAGTAGTATTGTTGAAAATTTAGTATGCACTTTTTTCGGCCCTCTCTTCATGATATTTGTATAGAAATTCTAAAAGTGTGTTTCTTCAGGAAAGGGTATGATAGTTCGAGAGAGCGGCGGCGACAGCCTCAAAAAATGGGGGAGTTTCCATTTATTTACGTACAATAGGGCGTGGTGATATGCTTCATAATTGTTAGCTTTCTTAAAAATTGGCAAAGGAATTACAAAGGTCATAGTGTTCATAGTTAAGAAGGTGCCAAAAATGCAAGCCGTCCCAATTTTCTCATCGGATTTGGACGAATTAAATTTTATCTTTAAGGCAAGTGGGGACTTGTGCCCCCTGTCCCCCAGTGGCTACGCTAGTGGCTGGAGAAGGTGTGGTGACTCATAGTTGTCATTAGTATTGTAGCATAGACAATACTATAGAATAGTAAATTTATTGTTCTTAACGTCATTTCCTACTTACTGTTCCTTTTTTCTTAGTAAAATATATTCATCTTTCTTGTAAATCCTCAGTTGCTACACACATTCTATTTGACTTCAACTTAATGCTGTTCGTAGTGATTTTTGTCGTGTGACTTAGGCCACTACATGAACTTAACAGGTCATGCTGCCATTGCTGCCGCGAAGTCATAATTATAGGAGATGAAAACATCCTCCTATAAATTGGTGACCCCGACGTGAGCAATGAATCACCTCAATATCATATTCAGATTCATTAGCGTAACCATCCGATGTGCTAGGGGCCTTGCCTCCCAAAATATCTTTTATAATATTTTTTGTATCCTTCTCATTCAGATTTTGCAGTTCAGTTTTAAGCTGTTTGCTTGAGCATTCTGTAGAAAAAAATCGAAGTCTCTAGCCTTCTAAATTCAATGCAAAAGGAAAATTTTGTCGACGTAGAGCAATTTGTATACAGAAAGAATTAGAACGATGGCTGGTTGCAAGAGGCTGAATCATTAAATCAAATAATTGGATTATGTGATCACGGTGATAAGAAATGATTTTGATTCTAGAAGTTTGAAAGACGCAGCATTTCTTCAAACTTGATAGTTCTTGCCGAAGGTTGTTAGCAGTCCTTTTAGTGATGTTTACATAACGAGATAACAAATCATTGTTTACTTGTTCAACTGCCTTCTGTTTTGTTTAGTTTGCGCGTGTCGATATTTTCTTGTGAAGTGAGAAAACAAACATCGTTCAACATTGCTGTCCTCTAGTGCTATTGATGTTAAACATTTGGTGTCATGATGATATATGTCAGGTGAATGGCGTAGTCAATAGCAACCACACGTACCCTTGTGGTCCATGAGTTGTTTTTGGAAAAGCTGGATCCAAGCTCATAGAAGTCAGTAGTATCGATATGCGGCGGGAAGTGTGACGTCACGATTTTGAAAATGTTTGTATCACGGGGAAAAACTCAATATTCATGTAACCCTATCAGTGAGAATGCTAATGGCCAAAATTGATGAGTGATGCCCATTCCCAACACGGAGATATAAGGTTTCAAAGTTTTGAATCTCTCTAACAAAACCCAATTATTTAATGCTGGTTCTTAACTTAAGGAACCAAGGAATGTTAACAGCGTGTTGACCAGAGATTTTTGAGATTCAAACGCGTCTGGTTCGAACACTATATACACTACAGGTTAACTACTTTGGGAAACGGCCTATTCCAAGCTTGCCTTTCGATATTTTGTAGTAAGATTGTACTATTTCTAAAACTTTTGATTTGTGGCGTCATCACTTTCCCTTCGCATTGTTGTCGTAAGGTAAAGGATTTCTACGTTTAAAAGAAAACCGGAAGAGAACCAGGCTTGAAGAAGAGCGATCTACGTTTTTAAGCTGCTAAGGAATGATTTCGTTCCACATTAAGGACGATTACTCAATGGGCGCAGATCGCAATAAGAATGGGAGGGGGGGACAAAAAGATTAAACGTTGACAGTTAAACTTTTCTGGGCTCAAAAGTGGGGGGATAAAGCAGCTGTTATTCCCCTACCCTAAAAATTGCGGGGGATGAGTCCCCAGGTAGCCCACATAATCTACCCATGGATTTCTCTTAAATTGTTGATACAACTTTAATCCCGCTGTTTGTCGTGCTCTTGTAATGACTGAACGTAGACATAGCTGTTACAAAATCTTGAAGGTGAAAACTCGTGGGACTGCGGGGAATCGAACCCACTTGCTTTTACAACCTTATATTCATTATAGTCTTTGAGAATTATTATCTCTTATTCTAATCGCATTGCGATGCAATCCTTACACCTTGCATACATGTTAGTAGCTCCCTAATTACAATACTGGCCGAATCTTTTGCAAATGTATTGTCTCTCAGATCATTCGTCTCTAATTATTTGCAAGGTAGTCATTTCAAAAGACTTGCAAAGTTCCTTCGTTCTGATGGTACAACTCATGCTCTATCCAATAAGATGCTTGCTGGTTTAGGTTTACTTGTACCAGAGACAAGTTGAAAAGCTTCGTTTGGGGCCGTATCAAATATTTTAGCCTCTATACAGTGTCGCATACTAGATGTACATAGTTTGCAGTGGAAAGGGTGAGGAAATTGGTAGAGATGCACCTAGAAAGAGAACTTGTGCCCCAAGAAATCCCTGCAAGCCTATGAAAAATGTTCATGTATACCTGCGTTTCTAGTTGTACTGACCTTATGTCTGCAGCAAATGTTTGGCTTTTAGATTGTGAACTATTGCTAGATAAGAAAGTTCTTTCTCAAATTGTTTACATTTCCGCAAGCTTTGCTAGCGGACAGGTTAAGGAAAGAACAAATTGTTTTGGTAGTAGAATCTTGTAAAAAGATGCCATTTCTCAAATGCAAAAATAGCAAATAAATACAGAAATAAAAGCTACGGTTACATGGCAATGATCCTGAGACAATTTTCTTTCTAGCCTTGAAACCTTATTAAAAGTTTTGTCCAAGATTACATTTCTTCGTTATCTCACTGGGACAATAGATTCTGTATAAGCCGGAAAATCCAAACGTGAGAAATTTAGATTAAAACTTCATCTCCAAGTGCCTACTCCTGTCACTGCGGCATACAGTGAATTGCGAATGTTTCAGTCCCCTGTGTCTTTCGTAGGTTTAAATATGAAATAAAAGTAAAGATTAACCAGTTTTGTAAGAGCTTAACTTAAGACTTGTAAAATCTTCAATCGGTAAGTTTTAGAATTTCTTATCATCGGTTGTTGCTATCCCTATTTTATCGTGGTATTCGACTTTCTTACGTTGTATTAATTTTTCTTTATTATTTTGTATTAGATAACTATCTTCAAGGACCACATTTTCTTGCACATGTGATTTCTTAACATCTATTTCCTTATCCGAGGATTATTATCTAGAGTTAGAAGTTAGTTCTAAAGGAGAGTGGAATAGAAAGCTCTGTTTTGTAAACCTGGAATTCGTTGTTTGAGTTGTCTTTGATGAATATTTGTCTGTAAAGCACCAAACTCCTCGATGTGAGAGGCTGCCACAACTCCCAAGCTACTTTTATACCTCCCGTTTTTCATTTGGAGAATTATGGTATTCAAACGGAGAAGACAAAATCCGAAACAGGTCAAGCAAAGTAATCCATAATCAGCTTCTTTTCACTTTATCTCCTTTTGTTAGATACGGGAAGTAAGAAGATCCGATTAAAAATGGTTTCCATAGTCTGGATAAGCCCTTAGAAAACTTATGGGTGATACCAGACGAGATAAATCTTAAAACTACAAAGGCATTGAATTGATATAACTTCAGAAGACATTCTTTAAGCACATGCTTTCTTAGTGTCCCATTTACCGATATGACGTCCTACTCCCACGCCGATCAATTAAAAATATCACACCAACTTTATCTCACTATAGAAATCTTCTCGTTGCATCATAACGTATCGTGGCGTTCCAATGACGTCAGTTAGTTCGGTGACGTCATAACAATCTCTTTTATTCCATGGGGTGTCCTGTCATGATATCTGCAGATATTAAATTCTTGTTTGTAGGATTAGGAATCAGAGTTCTGAATGTGATCATATGGAGAAGAAAATGCTCAACAATGTAAGGCATGATCGTTTCTTCAAAAGAATATCTCTGAGATGTTTTCCAAACCAAAATTATAAACAGGCTAATGTCGGCTTATAATTCCGTAGAAGACGTTGTAGTTGCAGATGCTTAAAGTAAGGTAAATTTGTGTTCAATACGAGTTCGGATACTTACTTTGACACGAGATCTGATGGGTCAAATCTCGTTTAGATTGCGGATCCGTACTCCTTATTTACTTTTCAAGCATGTTCTTGCAACTTGAGAATGCAGCATCGGTGTTAATCTCAGGCGTTATCGTCTTAAATCACCGCACCAAACCACACGATTTTGAGGATAACTGACAGAATTAAGCAGCGTTTTCCTTCCTGTATTTTCCAAGCATAAGCTCATAGAAGGAAGCAACCACCTCGAGTTTCAAAAGCCACAAACACCACTTTATTCGACTAGGGTTTTAAGGGAAACTCTCAAAGATTAGGATTCAAAGCTCAGCCAAAGAATACAGCATACAACTAATTCGGAGATTCTTCCAAAGAAGACCTAAAAAGTTCATGGATGCCCACCTCTCCCTCTCCTTTCCTATTCTTATCACTCCTTTTCTAGAAACGCCTATCCACCTCCTTATAAGGTCAATAACAGCTTGTCTTTACTTTCCTGTGGTCCTCTCTCCTTTAATCTTTCCTGCAAATATCAGATTTTCAATCCCTCCATTCCTACCGTTCAATTGTAACTATCTCTGTTTAATTCATTCTAAACATACTCAAGGGAAACGACATATTCTACCATTTCCGAACGCTTTCCTGTTAAGGGTGATATTGCCCACCATTACTCTCCATAGGTGATGTTGCCCAACATTATTCTCCATATGTGATGTTGCCCAACATTACTCTCCATAGTTGATGTTGCCCAACATTACTCTCCATAGGTGATATTGCCCATCATTACTCTCCATATTCGAAATTGCCCACCATCACCCTCCATATGTGATATTGCCCAACATTACTCTCCATAGGTGATGTTGCCCAACATTACTCTCCATAGGTGATGTTGCCCAACATTATTCTCCATATGCGATATTTCCCAACATTACTCTCCATATGCGATATTGCCCAACATTATTCTCCATATGTGATATTTCCCAACATTACTCTCCATATGCGATATTGCCCAACATTATTCTCCATATGCGATATTGCCCAACATTACTCTCCATATTCGATATTGCCCAACATTACTCTCCATATGTGATTTTTCGCAACATTACTCTCCATATGCGATATTGCCCACCATTACTCTCCATATGTGATATTGCCCAACATTACTCTCCATATGCGATATTTCCCAACATTACCCTCCATATGCGATATTGCCCAACATTACCCTCCATATGTGAGATTACCCAACATTACTCTCCATATGTATGCCTTATTGTCCCACATAAACTGGTTGGGCTCCGTGACAGAAGTTATCAAAACTTCGCCGCGCTGAGATCGAACCCAGCACGGCAATCTCTTGAAAAAATATCCTCCACTATATATTCATATAGTTATATATGACGTATCATATAAGCACATAGCAAAGCCATTTCATTTAATGATACATTAAACCACGGGAAAAAATTAATGAAAGCTTGTTTCTTTCCAAAGATAGGCTGTCCCTAAATGCCACTTGTAGTTCACTTCCACTGTCGCACAGTCAATGCGGAGTTAATGCGGAGTCAATGCGGAGTCAATGCGGAGTCAGTGCGGAGTCAATGCGGAGTCAGTGCGGAGTCAATGCGGACTCAATGCGGAGTCAATGCGGACTCAATGCGGAGTCAATGCGGACTCAATGCGGAGTCAATGCGGACTCAATGCGGAGTTAATGCGGAGTCAATGCGTAGTTAATGGGAAGTCAATGCGAACTCAATGAGGACTCAATGGGGAGTCAACATAAGGTATGTAGATGATACTGTGTTGATAAACGACACCAAGCTCCAGCACTTTTTGAACAGAGCAGATGCTGCACGTGATAGAAAAGGACTGTGGATCAATATTGGAAAGACGGAGGTGGTGAAAGTGCCAAAGAACCCAGAGAATAAATAATGTAATGTTCGCATTAGAGGTCTAGCAGTGAGACAGGTGGACATGTTTGTCTATCTTGGGAGTCAGATTAACGCAGATGCCAGATGTGCAGGTAAGATCAAAAGGTGAATAACACTGGCAAAGAGAGCATTCATCGGGATAAGGAAGCTTCTAGCTAACAACCATAGATCCCCCAAGTGCCGAAAGCGGATAGTGAAGACATAGATTTGGTCGGAGTTGTTGTGCGGATGGGAAACATGGAATCTGAACTGTCATACTAGGATGAGACTGGAAGCACAGGAGATGCTTTTCTAGGGAAGGGCCCTCAAGATGGTCTTGTCATTGATGTGATAGTGAACAATGCTATTTCCGTCGTTAAAAACTCAAACCTTGCACATCTTCCGGTTAAGCTGTCGTAACTCGAAGTTGTTCATTTTTAAGTTTGAGAGAAGAAGTCTCCAGAATATTCTGTGTGGTTATGAGTACAAATGTCAATAATTTCATATTATCATCTGCGTTTTACTATATTATACTGTTGTATTATTTTATAATATTATATTGAAAAGAGAGAGAGAGTAAGCCAGAAACAACAATAGAAACGATAAAGAAGAGAAAGCTCAAATTCTATAGACATCATATTCGGGCAGGTCAAGCTACGAAAGCATCAGTACAAGGAATGGCGTAAAGCCGAGAGGAAGGCCTTAAAGAATCTAGATTGACGATATCCAACATTTAAGCAATCTCAGATTGGGGTAATCGGAAGGTAACGTCAGAGAAAGCAGATACGAATGAAATGGAGAAGACATGTTTAAGTCATTGGTGCACCATCGGTCTTTCAAAGACCATGATTACAGTTGATATGTATATGAAACAGAGATCAAGATGATTTTACAAGTTAATAAATGGCACACAACTTAAAAATTTGACTTGAGCGAAAGGTTCGTTTTGCTAATATTTTTTGCTAATATTTTTTCTGACGCGGTGATTGTCTAAAGAGAACACCTTTCTAAAGGAATAGATAGCAATTAAGAGAATTGGAACACATGGTTTCATTTATTTCCTACATGAGTGACATGTTTTGGGTCAGTCATGTGATCGTAAAACGCGTAAGATCTAAACAAATTCTTTTTTGACAAAGCACAAGCTTTTTTTAGATAAACATAGTTTTAAAAGTGGCAAGACGAAAATGAAATCTCATCAACATTCGCCTGCGATCCTAGCCTAAAGCAATCCTCTTAAGCCACCCTCGTCCATTCCGTGGATATTAAAAACTCTTTTGCACACCCATATGGGGTCCGTGAATTCCAGATTGTTGAGAATCCATTAAAATAAAGACAAGTGCACCTAGATGGTACTAGCAACTTGGCAAAGACTTTCTTTTGAGAAAACAAAACATTTTGCAGCTCGTCGACAATGATTTATCTTTGCAAAACATGACAGTTGACACAAACGTACAAGCAGAGGGCTAAGTTGTATACCATTGATAAATAACATAAACTAATATTCCTAGACAAGCTAGCATCTTTGTTAAAAAATCCCACAACAATTGTATAATATAGCAATGGCTTCTAAAGAAAATTAGGCTCCATTGCCATGCTGTATGAATACAGAACATGATTGTTGAGACAAATAGGCACTCATAAGCCAGATTTATGACCAGGAAGCTTTAAAATCCATAAGAAACAGAAGGCATGCAGCCAAAATATTTAATTATAAAGTAAGATACCATACTGGTATCAATTGACTTACTGACGTCATGTTAACGTCATTAAATCCTGTTTCATACTTGTAATTAACAGCACTGCAGTTTGCCTACAATTTATTGCAAACAATATGCATAATTAACCTTCATTTTGGGAAGAATTTTAAAATTAATCAAAAAATTTCAAAATCTCTACATGTAGACTGTTCGAGTGTCACAACGGCAATATTTTGCTCTTCAACAGACAAAGCTTCCGTTAGCTCCTTTGATTTTAAATTAAATGAAAACAATGAAAACTGTTCCTCTTTCTTGCAGGATTAAACATGTCCGCCCACATGACCAAAAGGGGCATTCTTTACTCTCAAGTGCCACAATCCAGTTAAACACCTGTTGCATGACACTCTCACGTATGTCAGCACCACTGATCTCTAAAAAACACTGGATCGAGCATCTTCCGTCTGAAAGTGAGGTCAGTCGTTGGACGCCATTTCAGTCCCCATCACACAAAGCTTAGAAACCATGTCACGTAGCATGGCGGACTTTCCCGCGCTGTTTTAACTATTGGGGGCCAGTGCTCGTGACTACACTTTTTGGTAGTTGGAAACAATGGGAAGCTCGATCCAGTCTTTTCTAGAGATCAGTGGTCAGCACTAAAAGTCACAATTGCCATGGTTTGAGGGTGAATGAGTTGCTTTAAACTTCTTAGCAAATGCTATCAATACAATAGTTTTAATCTCTTTTCATAATTGTAAGGCTTTATAGCTTCATAGTGGAATCAAAATAGCTAAAAACACAACTTCACACTCAGACTGTGACATGCACTACCCACAATGCATATCATATCCTAAAACCTGTCCAATCCAACAAGAGGATATTCTGCAGTATAGGCAGATTGCGCTCCTCACTTTCCCACATCCTTTGCAGACAGTGTGGTCAAGTCGTTGAAAGAGCTGGCTCGTTAGCAAATGGTTATGGGACCCAGACATTTGATTGCCAGTTTTGTTGAAATATCTTTAAGCCAGAAAGAAGTTTGCTCTTCTTCATCCTACCAAGGTGTTAAACGGGCATTTCTCCATGATGGCTAAAAAAGCACAACATTTGTTGCGCTGCTACGTGTCTACGCTTACGGGGGTACGTCGAAAAAACCAGCAACGGTAGACATAAGCCGCAAGGTTAATATAAGGTGTAAGACAGATTTGGAGGTGTCTGCCATAGAAAGGGCGGTAAATACTGTGATACCTGTTTCCATTTACTCCCTATTTGCTGGAACGGTGCAGAAAGCTAACCACAACTTGTGCGTGTCTTCCTGTTACGCCTTTCCGCGCGGCCCTAACATGTAGACTATCAAAAGATAAACAAACTTTTGAATAACGTTTTGATCAACACTTCATCAGAAATTTCAATTACAGATCAGTGCAATTACAGATCCCATTCATAGATACAAATATGACACCTTTTTGCACATCAAAGAAAATGAAAAATAAATACAACATAATAGCAATCAAAATACAAATGTGTCGTCCTGTCGTGTCGTGTTAGGGCAATAATTAGCTCCTTAATACCCTATATATATATATATATATATATATATATATATATATATAGATCTCATAAACATGAAGAGCTTGGGGCGCTGGCCCGGTTCGAACCAGCGATCTCCCCCGCCGAGAACGT
>JAAAKL020017700.1:0-10506 GCA_010016065.2 Carybdea cf. marsupialis auct. non (Linnaeus, 1758)
TTCTCCACCTAAATGTTGAATTTGCTGATCCCCTCGATGTAAACTTGCAGGTATACGTAAAAAACGTCTCTCCCTTCCCTATTCGAGCGGTTACTACTTCCGACAACTTAGCAAAATTTAACCCTAGTAGAGCGACGAACACTTTCTCCTACAAATCCAACCATCGACTACACAAAGATCGCAGTTGTTGTCAAAATCTATCCTCCAGGAAGAAAAAGCACATGGTCTTGACGTCATTCTGATAACATCGTGCCGCATCGTGGGCTAATCCTGGAGAAGGTTTGCATCCTCTTGGCATGTAAAAGCGTAAGAGATTTCTTATGGATTCTGCTAAAGCCATGTAACAACGGAAAGGTAGCTGGTAGTGGTTTACTCCTCTGTTGATAGAATAGATAAGTCTAGGGAGGTTATTCTCGATGACCGATGGTAAAAAATCGAATTAAAACGTTTCCCCTCCAAGCCTCGAAAAATACTCATCATAAAAGAAAGATCAATGCTGTTCCCCCAGCTGACTTTCCCACTAGCAAAAGGGCCATGAATGCAAGACCCACGCTAGTTTTTGTTTCATTTCACCAGAGTGAATATCGTTTTAATAAACATATAAGGTAGTCTAAAAACTAGGAAGGCAAGCCCAGCTTGGGAGTATTTTGAGAAGGCAGGGGACAGCAAAAGCAAATTGTAAGCTTTGCGCAGACAGTTTGAGTTACCATGAGAGTACTACTTCTCTAAAGGCCCATGTACGATGGAAGTATAGTTCTATCTATCTTAACTGTGAAAAAGTGTCTTTAAGTACAAGCGCCACTGGACAGAGTTCATCTGCTGTAAAAAATATTATCACAAACTTTATAATTGTGCAACGAAAATGCAATAAAGATAGAGCCGAACAAATAACTTCGTTAATCACAAGTATGGTAGCCCGGAATATGATGCCAATACACACTGTTGAAGGAAATGGTTTGAAAGCTATAATGAGTTTCGTTGAGCCAGAGTACAGTGTACCGTCTCACCAGACGATCGATAACTCGCCGAGTCCACAAGATGTAGGCTACAATGAGGTGTGAGAGCAAGTTCAACCACGTCTTCATCTTGCTTGTGTCCAGAACAACTGAGGGCTGGACGTCTTTGGCCTCAGAATCATATGTAACTGTCACAGTGCATTACATTAACAAGGACTGGGCTATGAAATCATTTGTCCTTCATACCATAAAGATGGAAGAGAGGCATACTGCAGAAAACTTAGCAGCTAGACTGAAATCCATCATCGGAGACTGAAAAATTAACCAGAAAGTAATCTCTTGTGTTCGAGACAACGCATCGAATCAAGTGGCCGCTGGACGACTTTGTCCCGATTGGGATGATTTGCCATGTTTCGCGCACACATGAAGTTAGCGGTGAAGGAAGGGTTTACAATTCCTTAAGTAGATGCTCTCATCAAGAAATCTGCGAAGTCATATTTTTCTAAAAGTCCGTAGCCACTTCGTCTCTTGCATCTGCACAGGAAAGGCTCACAATCCCTAGACACAGATTAGTAAAATCATGCAAAACCCGATGAAATAGCGTTTTTGAAATGTTTGAACGATTGTTTGAGCAGAAACAAGCTATTCAAACAGTTCTTTCAGACAGAGGAGTTTTGGTGCCGGCTAGAGAAGAGTCGTTGGCATTGGATACCGCAGAATGGAATCAAATCGATTGCCTTTTGCCAGTTCTTAGAGTGTTAGAGCTAGCGACTACTGCCATGTCAAAAAGAACAAAATATATCAGTATCCTGTATCCTTCCCGTTGTTACCGGCTAAAGGAATAATGCCCTAAAGCTAAACGAATTCGAAAATGAAATACTGACAGAATTTAAGATTTGAAACGGCGTTTTTTGGACAACCTTAAGGACAATTCGTTGGTTGCTACTGCATCATCTTTGGACCCTCGCCTTAAAGAGCTAAAGTTTTTACCAAACGAGACGAGGAAGGCTATCAACGAACACGTAAAGTTCCTCGTCAGTAGAGTTGATGTGGATGCGGACAGTGAAAAGGAGTTAGAAGAACCACCGGCGAAAAAATCATCGATGAAAAATTACTTGGGGAAGATTATTATAATGAACATCATGCGCTCCGTGACGAGTTTACTTATTTTCTTGAGGAGTTATCCTTTGTACCCAAACGAGGATCCGCTGAAGTGGTAGAAAATAATCGAAGCCAGGTTTCCAAGAGTTACTTTTCTGACTCGGCAGTTCCTTTGTGCACCTTCGACGTCTGTGCCTTCAGAGAGTGTTTTCCGTAGCAGAAAATATCGTCAATAAGAAGCTATCTAGCCTTTTGCTAGAGAATGTGAAGAAGCTCTTATATTTGAATAAATACCTTTCAAATTGAATTTTTGTAATGCGAAATATGACATTTGCTATTCACAAACCGTATAATTTGGGTGAAAAATTCTCATAATAATAACCGTGCCCGCATCAATATATTGCAATTGTTCATTGTTGATACGCAGGTTTATCTCTGCCTATCTTGCCTATGTTGGCAGACTAATACAAACGTTGCATTGGGAGTTTTCAACGTTCAATGTATAACCATCAATTAACGACTAATGCATTTTTCTTTTCTGACACGCCCATGCCACGCCCAAATTCTCCGATTTATCGATTAATAGGAAAAATCCACTTGGATTGGCGATCGTGATGCGGACAACCCTAGTTTCGACACCGTGCTCAATTTCTTGTTTAACCGATTGAGTAGATGTCTGACGACATCAGCTCCATTCTGACTGATAAAAGGAATAGAAAATCGATGGCACTTTGTGTTTCCTCCTGAGGAATTTTACAATGAGAGACATCCGTATTGAAAGCTGCAACTGTTCTTTCAATTAAAACTCTTGAATATTGCAGTTTGTAAGAGACTGAGCGAATCATTGGACATTCCTCTTCGTAGATAGCAGACGATGATGAAATTTTGCGTGTCCTGTGAAGCATGGTTGTTACAAGGGACTTTTTGTATCTGTTATCCACATGGCTTTGGTACTGCAAAAGAAGCCCTTTATTTCTCGGTTTTCTGTGTACAGATGTTGTAATGCTAGCTCCCTGTTTGTGTAAGTTCAGTCCGAGGAATGGTAGAACTCCATTTTTAGCAATCTCCATTCCAAGTGCAATGATGGCTGTCAACCAGGGTGACCTAAATAACAGGCCCGGACAACATACAACTGAAGGCTACGACTGAAGGCAATCCAAAAATTTGGAATAATTTAACCTTTCATCCTAATGCATAATATATGCAATTTACTATTGCCTTGTACTGGATTAAGAGGTCATAACAATAGTTGATTTATGCAGCAGACAGTACACAGCAGACAGATGCTCATAAGTCACAATCAACAGACCTGTCAACTTTTTCAAAATAAACTACATGAAGTATTCGGGTATTAGTATCTCCTTTACGCGCCACCATGGTTGGCGCCGAAGGGAAGATTTGAAAACTGAGGTCCTTAAATCGCTGGTTAATGACTTTCCTAACATTTTCTTCAGTACCTTGACAAGCCCCCCCCCCTCCTCCCTGCAGTAACGCTACAAAACACGTATTCAGCTTCACACACAACATTTTGCTTAAGTCCAGCACCTGAGGCAATTTCTTGCCATTTTCATTCTCGAGTGTCTTAGACATGATGAGGACAAGTTTTCTGTTCCATCACTAAAGAGGTGCCTTTGCTCATATGCAAACCAAACATCAAAGCAGTTACAAGTCTGGTAGAGAAAATTGAGAAAGCGCCCCGTAATCATTTTGTCAAAACTAGCCTTTCAGTAAACGAGACGTCAGGCGAGTTCCTTAAGAGACACAATATACTGATCTTCAGACTGCAGATACTCATAAAAAGGACTTTTTGAAATACTAACGATCGAAATAAAAGTCGGACAACACTCTTGCAAGGCTCCCTTTAACATGTTTTTAATAATGGAAGGCAAACGATAGACTCTAGTTATTTTTAAAAACGAGGCCAAAGCCGTAAAGTTTGTGATCGATCACTGTATTTGTATGCATGGCAATCATAGCAAGGTAGTTTTTTGAGTGTTAAATTGAACTAAGAAAGACATTTCCTTATTTACGATTTATTAACTAACTTTTCTCTAAAATGTGTGAAAACAAGCTGCGAGATTTCATGCGTGCGTGATGCGTGATTGTAAAAAACTGCGTGCAAACACGCACAAATGCGTAAAGGTTGGAAGGTATGTATTAAGATGGCACTTTCTTTTTGAAGCAACGGTCATTTTTCAATCTTGTGAGCTGAAATCGCGTCTTTAATCTAACCTTATGCATCATTTAGTGGAAATTTGGCAATGATTAGATGGGAAGCACTTGCTATATATGTTCCTGATGATCAATAGTTGGGATATTATGTCCCGGAGTACCTCAGTCAGTTAGTCAGTCGATAATTTGAAGACGTAAACATGTTGATGTCTAATCAGTTTTCCCTCAAGTCCTCCCGCTTTCAATACTCTGTCTTTCCATGCACCCTTAACAATACGTTCCAATCCAATAGTCTAGGTCTCCTGTAATTGCTTGAGATGTGTATACAACATCGTATCGTAGGAAATAGTATAGTGCGAGGCTGGTTATAGTAGCTCAAAAGTCAGTTTACGTGCTTTAAGAAGGTAAATTTTATTAAAAGAATATCGTCCATATTGAAATCGACTTTTAGTTAGAGCTGCAAGCTTCAATTCCTGTATACCGTAGGAGCTATCCATAACATACGTTGAGACGACTTGATAAATATCACGTTACAGGGACACTTACTTGAGATATTTGGGCTCAGGTACTTAAGGTTGAAATTTTAGTTTTCGCCATAAGGAATGCTTTTTCAACCGCATGGAGTAATCATGGCTGTCAAAGATTGTTCATAATTCTTAGCAATTTGATTGGTTAATTTTATCGTCTTCACTCAAAAAGTGGAAATGAATTTTATTTTTTGACACGCTACATTTTCCTCCTCAGCTACATTACTACTGCATGATAATTATGGATAGAGGCAGAAAATGTAGCGGCTACCATGCTTTTTTCACCATGCCCAGATCTGACTTAAAGCTGTGGAGATGTTAACCACCGCATGCCCTTGCTGACATCAAACACAGTTCTCGGCAGGGAAGGAGAGCGTAACCTTTACAGATCAAAGACTTTCCCAACAAGGTAGTAGGGAGTTTATACTCTGAGTACGTTCTCCCAGCGCTCCTGTCAGGAATTCATCCCACTATTTTCCACGGCACTTCATATTATCCTCTCAGTTATCCTCCACATCTGGAAGCGGTTCCTGTATCTGCAACCTTTGGAGTCGCTTGAGGGGAGTTGTCATAACTATACCACTGTAGCCATGTACAGCTTGTGTTGAGGCAAGGCATGCTACGGCACTCAACGTCAATGAAAACAATAGAATCATACGGAGGCAGTAAGACTTAGGTACAAATATCTTTAATCAAAAAGGTCCCAAGGCGTGCTATCGAAATAGAGCACGCAGCGGTTGAAAACAGAAATCGAGTGACTCGACCCAGAGGGGGAAATATTCCATTGCTGAATAGTGGGACATTCTTTTATGATCATGTTATCTCGAAGTTTATTGAGAAAGATAGAAGGATAGATTTGAAGTGGAGACAGCTTTTCAAAGAGAAAATAGTGCTTCTACAGATGTACCTGGCATGATAAGGGAATTGTGGCAAAACCATTTTTGTGGCACCCCTGGTCCGAAGTGATACCCTACGCCACTGTAAGGGTGGACAAAAAAACCAACAAACGGTGATCAAACAGTTCTGAAATCTTTTGCTCGTCTTCACCCTGGATCAGATGAAGATTCTCACGTCATGTGCGCAGTTCCTGGAACTCGATTCGAATACTGATGTTCATGAGAATAACTAACATGGTGCAATGTCTAGTACAAGTTCAGGTTTTTTACCTCAATAGGAGAAAGTTTATGTGTAAGGGTTTGAGTTTATGAAGCGTTAATTTCAAAACTTTGCACATGCAAAAGGCATTAAATGCTTGTGTTTTTCTTGGCTCCTCTTCATATGTATCAGTTGAAATGTCAACAGAACGTAAGGGAAATTTTGATTTATTTTATTATACTTTGAAAATAACGGAAAAGGAAAAGAAATAACAATAACAACAGACATCATTATGCTTTCAGAATTAACATAAATGTGTATCATAATAGAATAATGGAACAAAACAACTATGCCCTCTCAACATAACTTACACGAAACTTACCTTTGTGAGTTGGGTTGAGATCAAACCTTTATAAGCAAAAATCACAAGTGTATGCTTCGGTAGGTCTTAGAACAGTAAAATATACTACTTTTATTATTAATTGTATGCCACATTTAGCTGTCCATGGTATAAATCAGCTTTTGATAAAGTGATTTTGAACTACAAGTTGTTGTCTATCGGTCACATCAGTAAGGTTGCTCCGCTAATTGGCTACCTGGAGGTTCCAAAAGAGCAGAAATTTACTTTCTTGAAAGGAAAACAGACTAATGGAGCTATCGGCATTATATGGATGTCAAAAGTGTCGCTTGTCCATCGGTCACGAAATCTAATGACGTACTATGCCCCGCTTATATTTATCCGGGAGACATTTGATGATAGAATATCTAATAGACTTGCATGGTAGGGGTTGGAGTTTGAACCTTGTCCTTACACCCGTGTTGTGGCTGACTTGTTTTCTAGTGAAGCACTTTGCCATGTTTAAGGGTACTTTACAGAGGGCTGAAAAATCTGAGAGAAAAGGAGGAGTTAGTTCTGTTGGTGATGACATTTTTAAAAGACAAATATACTCGTAAGCTGAAAAGTTACGCTGACGGTCCACATCGTAAATATTTTGGAAACCAATGAAATTGCGTCTCATAAAGTTCATCAACCTCCTCCCCCTCCCCCCATTTGGAAGATTCGGGGAAAATTGATTCATTTTAGATAAATTTTACACTTACATCACTTGCAAGCAAGGCGTGATATGCAGTATTTGTTCCTACTCGTTCTTCTTCCCCTTTTCGTTGTCTTCTACTTCTAACGCATTGCTTGCTAGTACCCATCATTGAAAACTCGTTTTATCAATCAATCAATATACTGCATTTTTATGGTCTCTGTTTGTCTGTCCACCCACTTTCCTGTACATAACGAACAACAACAGCCACAATAAAATTTGCCCTTCTTGGCTTGGCGGATGGCATTTAACCAGTTCATCGAAATCACAGCAAGGGGCGGATTATAGATTGGCTATTAAATTCTCCATGTCTGCAAGCTGCAAGCAGGTTGAGCAAGGTAAGCTTATGGCATTGGCTAAAGAGTCTATACACCAAATTTTTGCCGTCCTGCTCTCAAGCAGGGCTTATACCTCTCTGCTCATCAGGAGGTACCGGTACAATGAGAGATCGCTTATGGCATTGGCGGATTTTAGAGTTAGGGGGCAATCAGTATACATAAATGATATATATCAATCGATAGATCTCGATGAGTACTACAAGGAAATGAAATAAAATTGGAAGAATATGCATGTTCCGGGTAGTAAAAAGGGTGAGTACGGTAAGCCACCATCGTCATGCACCGTACCGTAACAACACTTTATAATCGGTACAAAGAATAGGATAAGACAAAGTTGTTACGGTTCATTGCGAAATCTAAAATCCGTTGTTAGCGAGCTACACGTCGACAGGGCAACTGAATGGTGTCGACTATTCATGGCCTTATGCAATATTTATTTATTTATGGTTGAGATCGAGAGTGACCCGCCCCGTCTATCGTCTTGTCAAACCAATCATCATACGGTAGTAATGTTATCTCGGTATCAACGTCTCCCCCACCCCCATAACATTCGATAGAATCGTTTGTGATTTGGTGATTGGGAAGTATATTAAGCCCGTGTCAGATTGCTTGATTTGTTCAGTTTCTTTGATAGTCTATAATTTCAATGAGTTAATGCTAAGTGGTTGCTAAACCAAACTAACTCGTACGAGAAAGCTCCCTCAGACAAATTAGCACTCTTTCTCCCGTTTCTGTAGTCTTTGCAAATGCATATATGACTTTTGATCTAGTGGATGCATATAACATGTTAACATATTACTTGGGAAGAGGATATTAAACAATACATGCATGTTTGTATATATTTTAGTTTTTGGATAAAATATACAATAAGGAATCTATTGAGTCTGGTGTGCTTGGGTCTCGGGACAGCCTGATATATCTGAGGGGTTTCATAGACAAGAACCTGAACTGCTCTGCCAACAACATTTCCTCCTTGGATCTTTTACTCATATGTAGACAAATTGTATCCCAATACTTGGGTTCTGTATTTCCATTATTACTTTTACTTGATAGGTTTTTAATAATGTTTTTGTTATTGACAGGAAATTGACTCAAACTACAGTTAAGGCATGGCAACCGAACATCAGTGTACATCACTGAACCTTTCAGAGTGGGCTCTCAGTGAACATGAGAGGACAAATGTAGCAAATGTTCTGCAGGAAGGACAAAAGGCATTGTGGGTAAGGCAAATGTTCAAAGCAGAATAATCATCAGGCAATTATTTACTATAACAGTGTTTAATATTAAAGAAATCACGTCATGTTTAAGTATCATAGATGTTGCACACCAGGATGTTCATTCTTAAATGAGAAAGAACTTTTAGTCTCATTATGCTTCCTTTTTACAATGTGCTTACTGGGCATGGAAACTTCCGTAAGAATAATAAGTGTCATCCCTCTGTAATGGTCAGGTCTGCAAGGATCACCAATCACCAACTGCATGGTGGCCAGCACTCCTGGGGAATCTTGAAATGTTTTTAAAATTTGGTATTTTATGACTTCTTCCTTGAAATTCCTGGAACATTATTTGAGTGGAAATTTTTCCAGATAACCCTGAGTTCTTGTTTTGAAATTTTTAGATTCATTTCTTTCTATCCCAACTGAGATGATAAATCCTTGGGATTGTTTCTAATTGATGAAATACTTTTTTTTTTCTTGTTGCTCTTGTTGGCTTGCATTTTTAAGTCCAGATTTTCATTGGCTTTGGTAACAAAAGTCAACAAAGCAGTTTTGTTGCATGAATTTCTCCTTGAAGCTACTATTTTGTGACACAATGTGATGAATGAATGCCCTACTAATTCATGGTAGGTTCTCTGAATGACCCCATGAAATGTGGATGACATCCAGGCTTCTATGGTTAAAGAATGAATGAATTGCTGACAGAGGGTAATCTTGCTGAAGATAGGATAGGATAGGATAGCTAATGAGGAACTTAGCTTGAGAACTGTTACAATCCATTGGGAGTTGGGCTGGGCTGAAGTCACTTCGTTAGCAGTATGCTTTCTTAAGTTTGTATTTTAACACCAGTGCTCTATCTTGGTTTTATTTGTTCCTTGGGAAAGCAATGGTGGGCTGGATAAATTCATAGCCATCAGGGGAATGCTGGTAAAACAAAGGCAAACTTGTTGCGTGCTGAGGATAAATTGCCACAGCTTTCACTAATTAACATTGCCAGTGACAGAAAAACCTTAAGGAAATGGACAGTGATATTTGTGTGTTTTAGAGCCAACAGCCAGATAGCAGACAGAGCATGACTTACCTTACCTTACCAGATCGGGTGGCTTGCCCAGGGCTGTTCCACTCTATTCCTCCATGCTTCTTGGTCCACCATCACTTTGGCCAGGTCATTAACTGGTAAATCAACATCCCAGGAAACTTGATCAATGTATGCCATATATTGTCATCCAACACTGTAGTAGCCATGAGCAGGTTTCCATAGAATTATTTTGCTATTAAGCTCTTTTTTGCTTCTATAACAGTACCCAGCAAATCTACCATTTCTCACTTTCACTAATGTTGACACACTTGGTATGTTACCATAGAGCTCTTCTCTGGTTGGGTCTTGTTGCCAAGACGTGTCAAGCACCACTCTAAGCATTCTTGTATAGGTCCCTTCAAGCATCTTCTCGACCTTCTTGGTCAATGTCCAAGGTGCTGAGCCATACAATAGGATTGATACAACCACTGCTCTGAAGGAATTGAACTTTAAGCTGTCAGGTATAGCAGATTTCCATACAGTTTGAAGGTTGTTAAGTCAGGACCAGCCTTTTGCTATGCATATATTCATTTCCAGCTCTGTGGATGAAATTTCACTGCCAAGATATGCGAACCTATCTACATTCTTGGGTGGAGTACCATTTAATGCCTTGACAAGCCCTAATTAGTTTACATTCATGATGTCTGTCTTCTTTGAGTTGATGTACAAGCCTGTTGTTGCTGCAGATTGCTCCAGTACATGTAACAGTTTTTCAGCATTAGAAGAAATGTCAGGAAGTGCCAGATCATCATCGTAATCAGTGCCCATCACTATTTCAGCTAGGTATTGTCTGCCTCTGGCTCTATTTAGAGAGAAGCCTGATTCATGATTCTGATCAATTGATGTTTGCAAAACATAATTCAAGGCAGTTACGAAAAGTAGGGGCAAGAGTGTCACCCTGTAGTACACCTGCCTGGATTCTGAAGAA
>JAAAKL020017701.1:0-10506 GCA_010016065.2 Carybdea cf. marsupialis auct. non (Linnaeus, 1758)
GACCGGGACACAGTGACACAACTACAAAGGGGACGACGGGGGTAGAGGGAAGATATATAAATGACGACCGGGACACATCAACCGGCTGTAAAAACCACTGAATCTGTGATAAATCGGTACTAAAATAAGTAGAATAAAGTTCGGTAGGACAAAGATTTCCTCTCCCTAAACTTGTGAAAGGCTTTGGAACGGAGCGCATGATCAGCAAAATGCTCCCACGGTGTCAAAGCTTCTTACTAGTGAAGGTTTGTTTGAGAATGGCTCTGCAGTAAAATCAGCAGCAGCAGCAAGAAGAAGAAAAAACAATTTAAGATTTTTGATACCTTAAGTGTTGTCAATTGTAAACTTAATCAAGTAAAGGAACAAACTGGTCTTTATCTTAAAGGTTGAATTGCCGTGTGTATCTGATCTAGAGGTTCGAGTCCCGTTCCTGATATAATACCTTGCAACAGGATATAAACTTGATTTTGCTTCAATGCACCGAGATGCAAAATGAAACATTGCTATGACAGAAAGAAAAGTGACGTGTGTGTTTGGCATGTGTCGAAACATCCCAGGGTGTAGATAAGAAAACAATAATTATCAGCAAGCCTGAGTTCTGTGGTTACTTTCACTTGTAAATCACCTTTGAATGTGTACAGCATAGAAAGGGCGCTCCACATATTGTTCGTACGTGACTTAACCCTTGCAACAGGCGTTGTTCTTACAGTTTGGACAGACCTACTTCTGTCCCCTATTTTATTAATAATCATCTGCGTACTTCATACGATCTACTCAGAAGATTATTTGCATTTAAGGTGCAGTCGGCAGCTGGAGGTTGGTTCACTTATATTTTGACACTTCTCTTTGCCGTAGCTTCTCCAGCTTACCTCCATCCTGTCTAAAATTACACAAGGAGCCCATGACCAAGCCCATACAAAGATCACCAGTTAATGAGCCGTACATTCACTCACTCCAAGGGACAGCATGACGAACAATGTGTAAGTATCTCCCTTACCGCTTTAACCGCAACACTTCTGTAGCCTTGAAATGGCTAGAAGTATCTGCGTCATTACGAGTTTCAAATGAAATGACCGGTGAAATTCTTGGTTTTGGATTAACAGAGTTCAGTTTGCTGTTGTAATGACACCAAATATCGTGTTTTTCTATCCTCTGCATCACAGCTGAATAAATAAACATTACTCAAACGGCTTGACTATAGAATTGCTTCCTCTATCAGTCAAAGAAGTTTTTATATAATCTAGCGTACATCAAACACAATTTATCCATTGTAAAATTGATTGCACCTGCATTCCGAAGGTTAACTGAACTGGACTACTTGCTTTGACAGCTGCTTGATTACTCAATGGAGGTCAAAACTAAAGAAAGTGAACCTTATGTCTGGATGAGGGACGCCTTTGGGTAAAAAGGAAAATACATTCTAAAGGTGCTTGATCCCTAGTTATAGATTCATTTATGTTTTATCAAAATTTTTATGCTATAGAGAAGTTAGAAACTTCTGTGGCAATAATATATTAGCTCCAATACGTGTCACTACTCTTGTCCACTCACCATAAGAAACAATGTCTCTTTTTAACAAGTTGTTTTGCATATTAGTGAAAACATGACGTCGCGAATGTGTGGGCCCCATTGTCACACATTTCTAGGTCTCTGCTTTCATTTCAAAACTTATGATTCCAAATCCTCCCTTGCCAATAAAATATTTTATGAAAATAAGTAAGGAGTTAACAAAATACAAAATAGTAAATTGTAGTATTAGATGTAGAAGGGTTGTCAACTATTGTTCTGTTCTAAAATTGATCGCAGTTCCGTTCTAAATATTGATCGCAGTTTGGTTCTAAAAATTAATCACAGCTCGGTTCTAAAAATAAGTCGCAGTTCGGTTCTAAAAATTAATTGCATTATATGCTAATCAATTTATGCCTCACAATTAATCCGATAATTGACGGGAAGTTAACGATGAATGTAATCTGCAAGAAGCTGCGTATCACTTAAGTGCTTTAACTTTGCTACTAACGGCAGAACAACTCACCAGACTCCTTAATGACTTTGATAAAATTATATTTCTAAGCAGAGCTAATCATTCCACAATTTTCTGTATAGAAATATACCCGTTATTTTCATCAGATCTTTTATGCAATAATGTTAGTTTTGAGAACCGAATTGAGATTTATTTTTAGAACCGAACTACGATTTAAATTTAAAACCAAACTGCGATCAATTTTTAGAACCAAACAGCGATTAATTTGTGCCTCTTATTTGGTCAATTTTCGAAATTTGGAGAATACTTTCGACTCCTGGTTTTTTAATTTTGTTTTCCTTATCACTCCGTTTCAGATCTCGTCCTTTCGTGTAACATTCAGAATGCATCTCTTCATACTCCTCTAGGTTACTGCTAGCTTGTTTGCTGTTAGGATAACATTGTCCATTGTCTTTCTTTTGAGGCACATTGGTATTTTGGGGTTCCTCAGAAATACGCTGTGTTGGCCAAACCTTCTCCATTCAGCTGTGATCTTCTGCTCAATTCCTTTGCCAATGTCATTTCCAGTTGTTATCAGTCTTTCGAGGTATTTGCACTCTCATACTTCTTGGAATTGTTCATCACCAGCATAGATCTCTTGACTTGGCTTCTTTCTTGCTTCTTCATTCAACACCATCTTTGCTTGCTTTTTTTAAACTTCCCTGACGTCATTCTTTCCTTCTTTATAAAGTTTGGCAAGGAGTTCCTAAAGTCGCGTATCTATTTCTGTGAACAGTCCTAGATCATCAGCGAAACTGAGGTTGTACAACGTGTCTCCATTAACATTCATCCCTACATTCACTTTTACCCCTTTGAAGACATCAAATTACAATTATCCTTAATGGTGAAGTGGGGTCTATCTTTTTCAGTGACATGATATGTCACTTAAGTGCTAAAGCGCTTTAATCAGGGGCATTGCTTTTTAGAGGTGGTGTTAATCTACGAAACAGTATTTTTGAGATCGTTAAATCCTTAAAACATTGAAACTTGGTAACACAGATAAAAGCAGGTCTAACAATGTTCATTAAAACAAAAGGTACGAATATTATTATGAAGGATGAAGGTATTTTTGTGAAAGTTTATAAAAAGCAAGGAATGGAGTTTTATTTTGCTCTCTCTTTTTTAACATCACTACAACTTTAATATAATCTTTTGCCGCTTCTTACTGACTGATTGTTAAGATCAAGGCCCCTCCCGTTCCATACCCTATGGTCATAGACATTTTAGAGATCCCCATAATTACAACCTCATGTTATTTCCGTGCATTTGCTAAACATACTTATCGCCATTTATCAAATTCTAAGGGACGACAGTATTTGATACAAAGTGATGCAACATTTCACGAAAGCGTGGATATTAGAGAAAAAACCTGTGTTTATACAAAAGGTATTCCCGACTCTCACCTTCACGAAATCAGACCTTCCTTTCAGTCATGAGAAATCTATGTCCAATATTTGTTGTAGGCTTCCAAGTTTCCCTGTCATCTATCCGTCTGGAGTTTACTAGTATATAGGGTTTCAGCAGAATGTCTCCACCATTTTTTGCCTGTAGCTGCCATCCTAATCTTCACCCTCGAATTTTGTCTTCCCTTTTCTACAGTTCTCGTCCAGGTCGTGCTAAGAGCCCTTGTTAGTTTAACATTGCAGTCCCCGGATGATATTTTGCATAGAATATGTCCGATGATCTTCTTTGTTCTACGGCGCACATCGTCACTGAGCGTCTTCATTAATTAACGCTATCGAACGTTTTTGTCTGTCATTTGATCTTGCTATTGCATCTCGAGTAATTCCTGTTAAGCAAAGACGTCGTGTTTCAGAGAATGGCTCACTTGCATTTAATTTCAGAGTGTCAGGATTCAGTTCTACGAAGCGAGATTGGTAACCTTCGGAAGAAAAATTATACTTCGGGTGTTCTATGCTTAGAGAAAGGTGCATCGGTATCGCTAGCGCAGCAGCTCCTGCCGAGAGAAGTACAAGGCGTGAAGCCGGACCATCCATACAAAGAAATTTCTAAGATATAAGCATATCAATAGACTCTATCCCACTTACATTCTTGCAAAACTTCTGTAAAACTAAATGTTTATTCACATCTTGTACCAATACTGACAAGCTGTATCCTCTCAGAGTTTATCAATGTACATCGTTATAAAAATACAAAGCGCTATATGAACATAATTTTACTGAACTTAAAATTGTTATTAAAACATTTTATACAAAACAGAGTTTATTCTTCACCGAGAGCAAAAGAAGGTTCTCTACTCACAGTAAACAATATATTAGGTAAATAATCACTAAGATCAAAATTAGAAAGGTCCCAAACCTTCAAGTTTTAAAATTCTAAATGGAAAGAAAGAGAACAGTTTACTTACGCTCGATGTATTGAAAGTTACTTTACAATATCCAGGTAGAACATAGCATGAAGAAAGATGATGAATATTTTACCTTCATGGAAAACTTTCCCGAAAATTATCTGATTAATGATATCCTTTAAGTTCAATTTTGTTTTCAGGGTAGTGTTAGAGCTTTAGTAACATCAATTAGCGTTTACACGACTTAATCATAATTAATAGTCTATAAGAATTTTCTTCTTCACGTTGGCTCATTCTGAAGCTGTTACAGTTCAACTACTTCCTCACTTTTGCTACCCCTAATGAAGGCATGTGTTCTACATCTTAGGCTAAAGGAGGGTGAGGCAAAGCGAAATTGCACTTGTTAATTTGATAATTCGGTTGGATACAATAACTTGCTCAAAATATGGCACCTCAATGATTTCCGTTCCCCTCTGGAAAGCCACGCCTTACTTAAGGGTGCCCTACTGCTTATCAGAGGGTACTATGTGAGATTGCAAATCTTGTTTTGGAGCAAGCTGCAATAATGGGAGCTATCAACCCCGTTCCTTCTCTGGCAAATTGTCTGCCTTGTTGCTAATTTTACCCTAGGCGACGCCATCTTTACTTGTCATTATCTATTTGCAAGCTTCTAGGGATAACTTAGAATTGTTTTCCATAAATCACATCATTGTGATTTTGAATTATGAGGAAGCAGACACATAATCTCAAGTACAATTTATATAGTGGAATAACTGCAGTCAATAATCCCAGAATATGCAGGTTTTTGACAAAATAGCCGGTGCACATCAGGTGGTCTGCACATTCTTTCCTAGCTAAACGCACCACTTTGTCCATTAAACCGTACCTGCAATGACAGGATTATAAAGCATTATCTGCAAAAGGTACCGAAATGATGAAGTGGCAGCAAACAATACCTAAATCAGTTTTCGGTTGTTTGTTTTTCTGCTGCAAGCGTAATTATATGAATCAAATGCCACAACCAATGAACAAGACTAAACAAAGTATTTAGAGACCGTTTAGAAAGAAGGCGTCAGGACAATTCCCTCCTCTGGAAGTGATAATTTCTGCCGAAAAACTACTCCTGAATTCATATCTGAGTGCACATTTGCCTCTACTCTTAGCCAGAACGTGACCTGAGAAGAGATCGAGGTATTCAGTTTGAAGTGACATGAATTGTAAGAACAGGAGACAGCTAGGAACGAGATGCTTTACTTCTTCTTTTTGACGTGAAATTTCAATTTTCGTTAAAAATGTGTTTAAAAATCTTAGATAGGGAAAAAAGGGCAGGGGGAGAGTAATACCATAAGAGAACGAGTTGGACATCTGAGTGAATAAAGTTGGTTTCCATTTGAAAAAATACGAGTAACGAACATAACGCAAACTTGACATACAAAAGAATTATCAGCAAGCATTGATCGAAATGAGGCTAGAAATATTGCATATATATTACACAAAGGAAAGGAATATCTTCTTATGCCATTGTGCAACCCCTTATCGCGGCTCAAAGCCACATAAATACAAGAGTCAGTGAGATAAATAGGACAGAGAGCGGATGCAGGCGCGGCGGAAGGTTATTGATATTGGGGGAGGGCAAAGAAGAGAGTATATACCTACAATAAGGGGACACGATGGTATCGTTAGTGGAGGAAATCTTTTACTTTCTTAATGTGCCAGATTGAAGAAAAGGCTAAGGCGGGAGAAAAAAGAGGGAATGTATCAGCGAAATTTAGAATAACTAACAAAAGCGGACCACAGGATGGGGGTCAATCCTCCCTAGCCACTAGGCTCCGTGGACCCCCACAATTCTCTAAAAAAAATTAAAACTACGTCATTGATAGCTAAACGGATTTTTTTATAGGATTCATATATGATATGCAAAATTTAGTCAATAATTTTTAGCGGGAAAATTTACCTAAGTACCTCCAAGTTTCATGCTCTTCTACGGTGTTCGAACTCCAATGTACATTTAGACAAAATATGGTACTTACGTAAGTTGCACTTACCAATTGCTTGCAATTAGATAGCAGATAGAGTAGATGAAATGAAGAAGTGCAGCTACCATGTACAATAAGTACTACATTGTTTTTGAGCGCAGTTGCCACCTAAAGAACGTTGGTGAGGTAAATTTGCTGCTCCTTCTTCTACATGTCTGAATACCATATTATGAAGAAAGTGTCACGCTTATACCCCTAATGCTCTCCTGCTTTGAAAGGTCCGCCTTTAAATGTTGAAGAACGCATTTGGAAGCAGTCAGATGGCTTTGATTTGAACTATTTCAATACTGTAAAATGGCTCTCGCTGCTCATAGAATGTCATTCCGCCTAACTATCGTTGCTGATAACATACACCGACAATTGACTGATCAATTGTTCTTCCAACAGGCTGACAAACAGCGAAATTCTGCCAAGTTAAATGATGATATAATTCATTGGGTGTTGATGATACTGGCTTTGTAGCTTTCATGTTTACCTATCGAAGCAGGTATCAAATATACTGATAATAGGAAGGTTGACTGCCTTGCTTTGCATTATTTGCCCAGGCGTGGCTAACTTGGGCCAATAACTGGCGATGTTCCATAAATCGACTGGCTTCTAAAAATAACGATGACGTAATCTGTCTACAAAAAGACCGTGCAAAACATCCACTTCTACGTTGAGAAATCCCACGTTAACCTAACAGTTGAACTCGTTGTTTTATGACTCGTGTATGAGATATGTGTTACAAGCGTTGTTTCGGACGATATAACAGAGACTCGTGATGTAGCGGTCGTGACCTCATGGTGAATGTTTCTGTTTTCCCGTTTCCCACCCTAAAACTACATTGGAATGTGTTGGATACGACCTTATGCTTGCCAAAATTATGATCTAAAAAGTAAAACAAAGTGTAAGTACATATGCTACTAGCCCAGAATTTAGATATGCAAAGAGAAATAGAGGGTGTAACTAATGTAAAAGAGCAATAGAGACCATCGCTTTGACAAAGTAGTATGCACAACCCTTTGCTTCTTGTAAGCCTATAACACTGTCCTTTTTTACCCTCTATCTAAGATGCTCATCGACATCATCATCAAGTAGCTGTATACCATGTAGCCGTTATTCAAGCATTCTTTTAGGCTAATTTTTGAGAAGGTATTCCATCCAATTACTGGGGTAACTGGCAACTACTGGTAATGTAATTGTGCTGGGAGACGAGCCGGAGAACAGCAGTATAGGAGCCTCTTCTAAAAATTCAATTACTTCTACGATATTCTGGTATGCATTCTAATGTAAATACTCAAGAGAGAGGGCTAGAAGGGTTGCACAATAGTCACATGTCATACAGGGTCGCAGCAACCACACGGTACGGGCACCTTCCCCCAGTTTTGACCAAAAGCTATGTCACGTATGAAAGTACTTGACAGGTTGTAGTGAATTCTCCGACCGCGTAGTAAGAACTCATACAAAACTCCATATAATATTTCTCAAAGTCTTTCTTCCAGCATCACTCTTCGTTATTCTACTAATCTTCCAAAATTTCCTCCTCGATCTACCTTCTAATTGCCTCGTGGTCATTACCAGTCTTCTGAGTCCTACGTCCGTTGCTATGCGACTATAGATTCGAAATCGAGGCTAAACTAAATCTCGGCTCGAACGCCCGCTGAGTTCACAATATGATTAACTACGAGTAAAAACACGACTTTAAAAAGATTGTTTACATTACTAGAATATACTACATGACTATAATGTTCGTTAACTGGATATTCGGTTATTATCCTACTACTAATCGGTGAGTATATTATCTATCATGATGTTATTAAACGATATATATTATAGCTTTAAACGGGGAGAGGTTTCAAGCACGTCACCCGATAAAAATCAGACTTTCATTGTCTGATAGGCCTAGTAGTACGTATACTAAAGTCTCTCGTCTAGTGACATTCGCTACAACAATATCAGCAATTTCTTTATCGCATGTTCTCCGTCTCAAAGTGAGGTCAGTCGTTAGATGCCATTTTAGTCCCCACCCAAGAAAGCTTATAAACAATGTTACCTAGCTTGGCGGAACTTCCCGCGCTACTTGTCGGGACTAGTATTCGTGACCACACTTTTTCGCGGTTAGAAACAATGAGAAGCTCGATCCAGTCATATTTAGAGATTAGTGCATTTAAGTCTCCATCACGCAAAGCTCATAAACAATGTGACATAACGTACTGGAACTTCCGCGCTATTGTGGCTTGTAGGGACTAGTATTCGTGCCCCCGATTTTTCGCTGTTGGAAACAATGGGAAGCTCGATCCAGTCTTTTTTAGAGATCAGTAGTTCTCCGTGCGCTAGGATGCATTTGTAAGTACCCATTAATTGCCATTTTTGTAAGGGAGGAGGGGCATTGCTACCAAAGTAACATAACACAGCGTGGATTGTTTAGAATAGCCTTACAAAGGGGCTTGGGTGGATTGAAATTGGCCTATTTTACCGTTAAGTAATTATCGAACATCCTTAGAGAGACTATTTCCTGCCATTAAAATGATCGGCCCTTAAGTTTCATCGAGGCCCTTCTTAATTATCTCTCCAAATGGATGTACCAGCCGGATTTAATATCCAATGCCCCACTGAAAATTCAGTTAATGATTTTTTCAGGAAAGGCAACTATTTGGAGATGGAGATTCCTGAGATTTTTATCAAGGATATACGAATAGATTTTCCACAAATCAGAATTGTCATTTTTTTCTCAGTTGGTCGTGTACGGGATTGTTAATGTTACTGCAAAGGTTACAAAGTCCAAATTTGACTTCTTTTTTTCGGCCCGTGGGGGGGGGGCACAGGCGGCATTGCCCCTCAGTGGTCAGGTTTGTAGAGGCATTGCCTCCTAAGTAGAAAAATCCAAGCAAGTGTTTGTTTTGAAGTCAGTCTCCGATTGTCATTCGACTTTCTGTTATCGATTCTAAATCGACTCTGTATTCGATTAAAGATCTATTTGTTTATTAATTGCCTCTTGCCTAGTTGAAGTTATTACAAAATACAGGAACTGTACCTCTCCTGCAATATGCTGCCAGCTATTGGGCTGCTTTTCCCCCTCAGTTTGACCGTTAAACCCTCTTGTAAAACAAAGCCCCCGTGACAGCTGAACCAAATGATGTAATTGATAACGTCTTTAATTAACAAACTTATTAAGTAACTGATAAATAAGCTAACTAACTAACTTGTACGTAGGTCGGTATTATACATTTGCGGCTCAGTTTTTGGCAGCCAACTACAAAAAAGAATAGAATGATATCAATCGTACCCTGAAGTATAAACTGCGGAATTGCGGATAACTAGTACAAGACGAATAAGCCCGTTACTTGGCAACTCGCGTTCTTTTCGCACACTTTGATTACAAGGCATTTTTTCATTTCTAAATCTCTCTGGAGGGCCTTTTAATGGACGAAGGAAAGAATTTATTTATTATGGAAACGATATACAGTACCCATCACTACCAGTAGCAGTTTCCAGCATTGTTGATTAAAAGGGGAGTTTGACGACTAAACCTTCTGGTAGAGCGGCGTTTGCCATGACAGGAGATTAAGAAATAGGTTGATTGCTGGTGGAATCATTGCGCTTCTTCGTGGTGTTCTTAGCATTTCGAACCCACGTTTGCTATTATATGTCACACTTTATACTTCATCATGGAGACAGATTATTCCACTCTGCTTTTTATCAAGTCATATTTATCCTAGAGGGTGATGTCATGTGAGATCAGCGTCGAGACGTTCACTTGACTATCCGACTGCCCATTTCTACTGAGTTTTAACTGACAATTAATGCTTTAAGTGCTGAGAAGGACTGCCAACTTTCACGATGTTCTCAGGCCTCACCCGGTCCATATGTGCAAATTGGGGAGACGGAAACTCTAGAACTTGTTAAATATTCTGACGCTTGTCGACTCACTTGTTGCAGCTGAATATACCACTCTTACTTTTACACAGGTATTTATCAAGAATATTCAGCATGACACAAGCTGATTTACGTTGTTCGATTGAGGACTTCCGAGGAAGTAGGGATCGAACTTTGTCGGGTGTTGGCGCCATGTTGATTTTGTGCTTCTTGTGTTTTCCCTGGTAGTGCTGGTAGCCATATGTGTGGTAGGTTGTAGGATATGTTATTGATGTGGTTTTGGT